>JAJPUD010021965.1:0-22210 GCA_023553655.1 Myrmecobius fasciatus | reverse complement strand
TGTGCAAGAATGTTTGTGGCAGCCCTTTTTGTAGTGGCTAGAAACTGGAAACTGAAGGGATGCCCGTCAATTGGAGAGTGGCTGAATAAATTATGGTATATGAATGTTATGGAATGTTATTGTTCTGTAAGAAACGACCAGCAGGACGATTTCAGAGAGGCCTGGAGAGACTTGCATGAACTGATGCTGAGTGAAACGAGCAGAACCAGGAGATCATCATGCACAGCAACAACAGTATTACATGATGATCAATTCTGATGGACATGGCTCTCTGCAATAAAGAATTGTCTCACACCAGTTCCAGTTGTTCACTGAAGAAAACCATATACACCCAGAAAGAGGGACATGAAATATGGACCACAACGTAACATTTTCATGATCTCTATTGACATTTGCTTGCATTGTGTTGCCTTTCTCTGATTCTTTTTTTTTTCTTGTAGATAGGATTTTTCTTGCATAACTTCTCAAGTATTTCAACATTATTAACATGTAGTGGACTTCCTGCCATCTAGGGGAGGGGAGGGGACTGGGGGTAAAATTTGTATTGGAAAGCTTTGTAAAGATCAAGGTTGGGGAACTACCCATAAATATGTTATACAAATAAAAAGCTTAAAATAAAAAAAAAAGAAAACCGTGAGAGCAAACACAGAGCCCTGTCTCACTCCATTGGTGGCTGAGAAAGCACAAGTGTCTGGTCCATTATCCAGAAACCATGCAAGCATGCTGTCAGGGAGTGGGCATACATGATGATGAACTCCAAGCAACCAAATTTTGCCAAGATGTTTCACAAACCTGCAGTACTAATAGTATGAAAGGCCTTAGTCAAACCATTGAACATTGCATATAGTCTGCAATTCCATTCCTGGCATTTCTCCTTGAGTTATCTAGCAATTGCACTACACTGATCAATTTCTTTCAGAAAATAAATTTTGCCACTGATCACTCTAAGTGTTAGAACACCCCTCAGAATGGCTTTGTATTTATTTGTTATAAACAACATTTTTACATGTTATATAGATTTATGCTCAAGCCAAAAGTGTATAAATTCCTGTTTGCCTTTGTATTCACTAGGGCTAAAAAAACTCTGGGGCTTATTAGGTATTTAAAAAATGCTTCCTGAATAAATGTGTGAATTCACATTTCAAGGAAAAAGTGCAAATAAGCTGCAAAAAATGGAGGTACTGTAGATTGTAGGAGGAGATGAATTCATAGATGATAAACCTCTTGAATAATATGGAATTAACTAGACTTCCAGAAAATTCATCCAAGGTTGGTCAGAGTATAAGCAAAAATAATTCTGATCCCAAATAGACTAGAAATAAAAATGACAAATCTATTGTGCTGCAGGCTCTAGAGACTTATGAATTGAAATTTATTTTGGCTTAAGTGCATGTGTACAACAGCCATTTAACAACTTCTAAATGTCTGTTCCATAAACAGCATTTCAGCAATCAGGTTTTTAGAAAGAATTTTCTACAAATTAAGGGATTTTTTGGTAGCATCTTCATTCTTATTCAATTTGTGCATTAGCATTGACCATGCCCTTAATTAAAATGTCAAGGGCATGTGTCTTTAAAAATGAATATCCACAAATAATTGCTGGTGAGCTCTGGGGCAACAACAATATTTTAAAGAAAATTTTAAAGAGCAATGAAAAATCAGATAGGCAAGAGAATACCAGAAAAGAGAAGAACAGAAGAGAGGAAAAGAAAGATAAAAACATAGGAGATAGAAAGGGACATGTGAAGACAAGAGAAAGGAAAGAAGAGTAGGAGAGGAAAGAGAAGAGAGAAGGAGAAGAGAAGAGGTAATCCATGGGAGACCTAGATAAAAGTCACTTATAATAAGAAAACAAGGATAGGTTTCCATCTCCATCTTTCAAAGAAGTATCTTCTTTGATCAAATCACAGTTTGCTTTGTTTGCTTTGGGGAGGTTTCAAACATAAGCAGTGATTTGAATATCATTTGAAGTCCTTTGCATATGATACAGTTCCTCTTGATATTTGTTCTGAATCTTTTTAAAGAAATACTTTGCTTTCTGAACTTTTAATTATTACCTCACTCCCCTCTGCTCCCTGAAAAAAAGAAAAGTTAGAAACATGTATGAATTGTTTTACTTTGTTCACTTTTTTGTGTCTGGAGAAAAGAGAAAGAAAAAGAAAATTCTCTGTTGGGACACAAAAGATCATTTTTTCAGTAGACAATGCTTTAGTGGCTTGAGGTTAATCTAGAACCATTGGTCAAAGTGGGGGGAAAATGGAGTTAAGATTGCATATCTAGCAAAAATCAGAGATTAACATATAATCTAAGTTTAGAATTAGGGGCCTGAAAAAAAATTCTGTGAGGAAATGAAGGATAGTTAATTTTCCAGTAATATATTGGTACATATATTGAGAAAGATACTCCATCCTGAAGATTCAAGGTATTGAGCTGCACAGAAACAAATAGCTGCCGAAGCTCTGCTCAAATAAAGGGGGGGGGAACTGGTCAAGTATTCTCTGAATCCTCCAAAATTCCTTGCTGTTTATATGGCTCATACTCTAATCATAAGATCAGAGGAGTCTAGATCTAGAGAATGCTATAGGCCATCTAATATAATCCATTCATTTTATATATGTTCATGGAGATTAACAGACTTGCCCCAAAGTTGAATAGCTAGTATCATCCTTGTTCTGGTTCAAGAGATGAAATTTAAAAAAATCAAGCCCACGGCTTTTAGAATGAAACATGTATGAAGGTATTATTGGGAAAATCAACTGTGTCATTATTTGATCATTTGCTTATTAGTTGGCTGTTGTATTATTATTATTTGTTGTTTTTGGAGTTGTTTTTTGATCAGGTGTTAAAAAGAAAATGGAAGGAAGGAAGAAAAAAAGAAGGAAGAAAAGAAGGAAAGAAGAAAGGAAGGAGGAGGGAGGGAGAGAAAGGGAGAGGGAAGGAGAGAAGGAAAGAAAATGGAAAGAGGAAAAGGGGGGAAATATATTTAATTATTTGTTTCTGTATTACTTAAACACAGGCAACCTGGCTTACCCTATTAATTATTTCAAAAGTTATCTGTTTATCATTTGACATGCTACATGCCTAAGTATGGAGTAATCAATGTTTGAGAATAGTTTCCCTGCTATGTGCTGAATGATTCATCTAATTATTGTTTGTTACAACTTTGAAAAAGTAATTAAGGATTTAATGTATAGCCTTTAGTGCTAAAGGAAAGCATGTAGATCACTCAATGCAATGTCCTTATTTTCTAGTAAATTGATGTTTATTTAGATGAACAAACTTCCACAATGTTGAACAAATAATAGCAAGAAAGGGATTTTCACTCTCATTCTTTCATGACACCTTTGCACTCTTGAACCATGAGCTAAAAATGTTCTTAGTGATTGCCTAGTGCAAAATTTTGATTTTATAGATAAGCAAATTAGGCTAGAGCCCATAAACTGATTTGCCTATGATCACAAAGTTACCCTATAGAGCTGGAATTTGAACCTAGGCCATAGAGGCTAAATCCACTGAACTTTTCAACATTCTGCCTCTTAAGACAGAAAAGGCTCAACAGTACTAGCAGTTGAGAGTTGTTTTATTCTTTTCTTTTGCTTCTACCTAAATATGTATACTCAAATTATGTCATTTGTGTATTTGTTTTAAAGGGTATAATAAATAAAACCTGGCCTGTCAATCAAACAGAATTGTTAGGAGGATCAAATATAATAATAAATATTATCTGTATTACCTTAGGAGAATCACTTAGCTTTTCACTGCCCCACATGTATCTGTAAGACCAAATGTTACACAAAAAGTGGTGATCTGTCTTAGTCCTGAGAGGTCCCACTAAGAAAGGAAAAGAGCATTCATTATCCACCTAACTGTGCCAAGAACTATGCTAGGAACATTACAAATATTGTCTCATTTGAAATAATGATCCCTGCCCCATCTTCCCCCCCCAAAAAAAAAAAAGTTAGCAAAAGGCAGCTAAGTATTCCACTGTATAGAGGACTAGCCTTGGAGTCAGGAGTACCGGAGTTTAAATCAGTCTCAGACCCTTTTGAGAAAGAGAGAGAGAGAGAAAGAGAGAGAGAGAAAGAGAAAAAGAGAGAGAGAATACCAATGAAATCAGAGGCTTAATTAAAAATATTAATGTTGATGCCATTTTATGGTCCCTTCTGAACTAGAAAGAAAGTGCTAAAGTCATCATGGAACTGTCTTTAATAGAAGAAAGCAGCTTCTTCAGAGTTAAGTTGAGAGAAAGCAGGATGACTTTTTCAGCATCCCCGATATTTCCAAGGTGGAATGGCTGTGACAGAAACCCAGGAAGATTAGACTTCCCTAGTTTGCAGAAAGCAGTTGTCCACAAACAAACACTACCCCTGAAAATAGGTGTAATAAATGAAATATTAAGTAAAAGTTGGAAATGGAGGTGACACATTTGGTGATGTTGTAGAGCAGCAGAATGAAATATGTACCTTGTATTCAAGCCTTAGACAGAACATTCTTAATGATAAAACAATCATATTTCTTGCTTTCTTCTTTTCTTTGACAAGAAATAGTTCATGACTTTGCTGTCAGGAGAGCTTGTATTTTTGAAGTTGAAATGAGACTGAAAGCAGTGCCTGGAATTTTAACCTATTTAAATAGTAAAGGTAGTGACAGGAATGATCATATCATGAATTCTCTTGAATACTGGGTCTAAATTCTGAAGGAATCATTCTTAATACATATGAGTCACAAGTGACAAATTGTGGAACCGGTTAAAATAATACCAGGTAGTTATACAAATACATTTCATGTATTATCTCATTTTATCCTCATAGCAATTTATAAGATATTTGCTAAGAATTCCTCCATTTTTACATATGGAGAAACTGAGGCAGATAGAGATTAAGGTTCTTTCCCTGGGTTATCTAGTAGTACCTGATGTTGAATTGTAATTCAAGTCTTCCTCATTCCAGGTCCTACACTTCACTGCCTATTTTCTTCCATAGTAATTTGAAACTTATTCTTCCTGATTGCCTAGCTCACTCAGATACCCATGATTCCTTGATTAAACTCAGAAGTGAATGACTAATAGTAATTAGAGAAAAATTTATACTTAAGAACCAAGAACCCAGCAACCTATAATTCTCAAGGAGCCAAAGAATACAAGTCTGGCTCAGCCTGAAGCAAACCTTTCTGGCAGTAACACATTCTTAACAAAGATAGGATTAGCACAGTGTGGTGCAGTCAAACTATTCTACTCAGGGAGTTCAAGTATAACAGACAACCAAACAACATAAATACATGCTTCACAGTTTGATCTCTTGAAGGCATTTATTTCCTATTACTCTAGAAGTAGGAAGAATGCTGAAAAAAATAACTGTCATAAGATAGGAGGCATCAAAATGTATGATTTAGAACCTAGAAGAAACAACTCAAGAAATGCCAATATGTTTTATTTTAGTTCTTTAGTCTGGAACTGTGATTTTATTGTTGTAGGGAGCTCTCTGTAGGAGTAAAAATAATCACTCTACACTCTTTTGAGAAAGCTAGGTGAATAAAGTGGCTTTAGAGTTCAGAAATACCTGGGTTCAGTCTCAAATACTTATTATCCATGTAGAATAAGGATAATAATGACACCCACCTTCCAAGGGTAGGATAAAATGAGACAATATTTAGATAGTGCTTTATAAACCTCAAAGGGCTTTGAGAATACTATAATGATGATGGTTTATCTTAAAGAGATGCCTGGGATACTGAGAGGTTAAGTTACTTACAGATGATCATGAAATTAGGATGGGGCACAGGCAGACATAAATCAATGTCTTCTAGATTCCTACAATGGCCCTCCTTCCACCATGTTATCCTATCTCACTACTGAGATGTAAAAGAAATTTTATTTTTATGAGAGGTAGCTGAGTTAATCATTAACTACATTAATACATATATGGATCTTGATTTCATCAGCATAACTGCTCCTTCCAAAGATACAGACTGAAATCCCTCCATTCATTCTTGCTTTGTCCTCCTATTATATCCATCATTCTGGTGACTTCTTGTCATTTTCATTTATCATAGATGAAATACGTTATTGGCCTCAAGGCAATTTGCTCCACTTTGGAATAGCTCTAATTATTAACATTTTTTTCTTTATTTCAAATTTATTTGGACCTTCTATACTTTGTTCCAAATTTATGTCTCTAGACCAAGAAAAAAACATTCTAATCCATCTTCCACATGACATACTAGAAATACTAGAATGCTATTTTTACAATAATATCCCCCTTTTCCTCCATCTCCAAGTTGTTTCTTCTATATCTGCCTTTTAATTTTTTTTAAATTTTTTTAATATATGGAATGGGTTCAAGGCCTTTTAGCTTGATCAAGGGCCTTGGTTCCCCTCCTTTGTTTAGATATTAGATAATATCAACGTGCCTTCCCTAAAATGTAATTCCACAAATTAAACACAATATTGCCAATGTAGTCTGAAAAAAGAAATATAGAATAGGACCATTACCTCTCTAGTTCTAGACACTAAAACTCTTTTAATACAACCCAAGAATTAGAGTGCTTTTTAGCTACCATAATTCCTATGAAGTTTGCAGTTACTTCTAAGAAATTGCTACCTATTTTGCCTGTAAAATATACATTTGTAAAGTTGATCTTTTTTTAAATGTTAATTATGACTTTATTTTTATTTCTATTAAAATTTTGATTGTGCCTAAAATTCTAACCTGTCAGTATTCTGATTCTATTATTCATTATGCTAGCTATTCCTTCTGTTTTCTGTCATCAGAAAATTTGATAAACATGCTCTCTCTAGCTTTGCCTATATTATCGTTATTTTCAAACTGTACAATGCAGAGAAGTAGGACACTGCATTTGAGATATACTTCCAAGTTCACATCAGTTCATTAATAGCTATTCTTTTGAACCAGTCATACAATCATTTCTAAATTCACCTAATTGTGCTATCCTTTAACACATATCTTCCCATTTCCCCATGTCAAAAGCATAGCAAAAGAATGATTTATGACTCTAATAATTCTGTCAAAAAATTTCCTATTTTTTGATGGTCACACTAACTCTTTATAAATACAGCTTCATTTTATTTTTACTTTTCAAGTTTTATTGAAACTTTTTTAATACTTTGGTAATCTCCTCATCTGTTTTCCTTCTGCTAGCTTCATAAACTTTCTTTTCATAGATAATAAAACAGTAAATCAAAGGATTTGCCACAAATAAAAATAATAAAACAAATTAAATCAAAATAATAATACAAACAAAAATAATAAAAAAATAGTCAAAATACATTAAAAGTGATCGCCAAAGTGGTGACATATTTGACAATCTATGCAATGTATTGTCCCTCACCTTTTTTCATGAAAAAAAAAATATTACCTAATTTGGGGGATCAAGATGGGTCATTGTCATGGTTGATCTCAGTACTCTCAATTTACATCAGGGCAATCATTCTGTATCTTTCTTTCCTGTGTATAATGTAATCATTTTCTTCCGATTCTACTTTATTTGTTACACAACACTTCATATAAATCTTCCCATATTTTGTGTTTTAGATAGCATAATGATGTACATTTATCTTTAATAGCTAGGTTTACCTAAATTCCAATCAATGGACAAAGTCTCGCATTTTCTACTAGAGAAAGTTTTAGTAATATTTGGTCTATGAAATATTTTTCTATTTTTGTTCTCTTTAGATCTCATGCATTAGTCATGCTAGATTAAAGATCATGAGCAATTTAGTAGCTTTTCTTGGAAAATTCCATTTTTTTCCTTGAGTGCACAAATTTCTGGCTCTACCAATAACATACTATTCTATCTCTCCTCACATAGTCCCTTCAGTATTGACTCCTTCATCTTAATATATTTTCAAATTCTATAAAAATTTAAAGTTGATTTAACCTGGATTCTCTTCTTTTTTGCTTTGTTTTTGTTTTCTTTTTTGAACCAGTCCCTTTTATCTTGTGATTTCACTGGTAAAAAGTGTCCTTAGTGTAGATAAACATTTTTTTTTAATCTACAGGGTTAGAGAGCTGTCAGGGTGAGGGTGGGATATAAATAATTTGCCTGCAAGGAAAATTACATTACACAGCTAGTAACGAGCCAGATATTAGATTGGAACTCCTTCTTGATTCCATTCATTGCAGTCATGCTGCCTCTTGCTAACTTGCTACATTTCTGTTATTATTAGTGATCTGGAATATTTTCTATAGATTTAAATATCTGCATTTCTTCTTTTGAAAATAGCTTATTCCTATATTTTGAACATTTTCCTGTTAGTGAGTGACTCATCTTCTAATGTATTTATTTGAACTCCCTCCTTCTCTTCCTCTCCCTGTTTCTCTTCTTACCTCTATCTCTCTGTCTCTCTGTCTCTGTCTGTCTCTGTCTCTCTCTGTGTCTCCTTTCTATCTCTGTCTCTGTCTCTATCTGTGTCTCTCTGTCTCTGTCTGTCTCTCCACACACATATATACACATATATGTGTACATATCATAAATATAACTGTATATGTACATATAAACTCCTAGTTCATATATGTATATGTATATTTAAACTCCTAGATAAGGATCAGAGTTAGATCTGTGATTGCAGCAGGATAGAGAAGAAACTCTCAGGTGAGAAAACTCTTATCAGTGCAAGTCTGAACTTCTCTGCAATTCAGAAATGCCTAGAGAGCATTGAGATTTTCCCTATTACACAGTATATTTTAGAACCAGGTCTTTCAGATTCCGAGGTCAATTCTTTATTCATTGCATCTCTCTATCTTAATTAAAATGCATTTGATCTCTAATTTGTGTTCCAAATTTTATGAAATACTGAACCATTACATTTTATTGTTTCTGTATCTTATTTGTCTAATCTGCTTCACTAATCTAAATTTTTATGTTTTAACTAAGGCAAATTTTTTTTAGCAATTCCCATTTTATAATGATTTTAGACCTGGTAATGCAAAATCCATTTTTTTATTCTAGAGATTCTTGTTTTCTCTACAATTGATTTTTTGTTGTTGTTCTTTTGCTGTTTAATAAAATAATAGCCTTTACACTATGATTGATATAGTTTTAAATCTATATGTTAAATTACATATTGTATTTATGTTTATTAAATTGACAAAACCATCTGCTCCAATTATTGTCTTCCTTAATTTTTGTGGAATATTTTGTAGATAGATTGCTATAACTCCTGCATATGTGTGTATGTATAATAGTTGTTTTGAATTTATCCTATTTCTATTTTCTTTTGGTTTTATTTGTAGCTTTTTCTTGCTGTCAGTAATGTCTGGATTGTATTGATCATTTTGTTTTCAGTATTTCTGAGTAATTATCTCATAATATTTTCTAAAATATTATGTTTTTAAATATATTCAGAACTGACATATTATTCCTATTATGATTCTGTTTCATTTTCAGTTTACTTTCATATTTCTTCTAATTCATTTTTAAATTTTTTCAGCCCTGAAAGAGGGACCTCAAACTTCCTACAATTATTTTTCTGTCCTTTTTAAAATCCAGATAGTTTTTTTTTCTTTATGAATTTAGAGGCTAAGGTAATTTGGTGTACATATATTCAATAACAATAATGTTTTGTTGTCTCTGGAGCTTCTAAGCATAATGTAATTTCCCTTTTAATTTTACTTCACATTGTAAAATTTGTTCCCTCACCTGAAATCATAATATCAATAACTGCTTTTATTCAAGTACTTGACAAATTGGGTATTTTTATTTTGCATATCATACATGTGCTACAGCATATCTTTTTTTTTCAATATTATTTTTGTAAGAAATTGTTAGTTTTTATGTAGTTACTTATTATATCATTCTCTCTTGTTTAATTGGAACATTTTAACTATATAATCATAACTAAAAGATATCTATAATATCTCTCTCCTTTTTAATGGATAAAAAAGCTGAAGTTCACAGAAATCAAGTGTCTTGATCTATGTTAATTGGGTAAAAAAAAATCAGAACTCTAATATAGGTCCTATAGAAAATATAAAATTTCCAGCAACTTTTTCAACATGCTCTCAATTTATTTTATATAATTTCAGATAAAAAATCGACTATTGGCAATAAGGGGCAACTCATAAGAAAAATCAAGTAACTAAAGAGTTTCAGTTTACAAAATTATGACACATAATTTGCATACAATATGTAAATCATTTCTTTTAATATGTACACATATACCTACATACACATATACATATGTGTCTGCTTTTGTGTGAGTGTATTCATATATATAAGAGAGATAGTACAAATGGATAATATGCTGAAACTAAACCTAAAACAAAGGGAGGAAGTTTGTATAAAAAGTTAGGAGGAAGTTTGAGGATAATGAAGATCTCCTTTCTTGACTCCACACTTTTCTTTTTTTTTCCTTTGTTAATATTTTTTTCTTAATTAAAGCTTTTTATTTACATACCATATGAGTGATTTCTCTACCTTGACCTTTGCAAAATTTTTTGTTCTAAATTTTCCCCCTCCTTCCCCCTCCCCCTCACCCCTAAATGACAGGTAGTCTAATACATATGAAATGTGTTAAAATATATGATAAATCCAATATATGTATACATATCTATACAGTTATCTTGCTGCACAAGAAAAACCAAATCTAGAAAGAGAAAAATAAAACAACCTAAGGAAAACAAAATGCAAGCAAACATTCACAGAAAGTGTTGAAATGCTATGTTGTGATCCACACTCAGTTCCCACAAGCCTCTCTCTAGATGTATATGACTATCTTCATCACTGAACAACTGGAACTGGTTTGAAACATCTCATTGTTGAAGAGAACCATGTCCATAAGAATGGATCATCATATAGTCTTATTGCTGCGTATAATGATCTCCTGGTTCTGCTCACTTCACTTAGCATCAGTTCATGTAGGTCTCTCCAGGCCTCTCTGAAATCATCTTGTTGGTCATTTCTTACAGAACAATAATATTACATGGCATTCATATACCATAATTTATTCAGCCATTTTCCAATTGATGGGCATCTATTCAGTTGATGGGCATCCAGACTCCACACTTTTCTTAAAAAAAAAAAGAGAGAAGATCTTTTTGGTCTAAGATCTCATATTCACAAGAGTAATAATTAGAGCATATCTAAAAATTCTCTAATTCTTAACACTTTCTATACCCCCACTATCACTTCTCCACTAATCACTTCAAATGTCCAAAGTTTAGTCTAGATAAAAACAGATTTTTTTTTCAATTAAATAGGTAGATATTCAAAGTTTTCTTTATGTCTTGTTAACTATCTTCTTGTCAAATGAGATTTTCTGAGGCAGAAAATTTCCATTATTGATTTAATTTTGAGCTTACAATTCACCAAATGTTCTGATATATTCCTCTTATGAATTAATGTTATGTTCTCTCTTCTATGGACTTCATGATTCCTTTCACAAAATTGTACAATTTCACACTTTTAAAAAAATTATATTTCATCTATTGTTACAAAAATCCTTGTCCAATGTTTATTGTATCAGGGATGTGATTTTTTCTCCCTAAGTCTATCCCCACAATAAACCAAGTTTTTCCTAATTCTAATAATCTAAAAAGGTTACATCAATAATACCCATGACTTACTTGTCTCAAAAAGACAACATGACCATGGACTGCATAAAGAAAGTAAAAGAATCCAGAGTCAGAGAGGTGAGTCCTCTTGTATTCTGTGATGGAAGATTCACACTTAAAAGTACTTGACAGTACTAAAAGACCAAATGAGGGCTTGTTCAGAGGTATATTCAAAATCATTTCATGTAGAAAATCATTGTACTAACTATAAACGTTTAGCTAAGGAAATAAAAGATGACAGTGATGATGTCACAATTATCTTCAAGGAATTAAAGTTTATAATGTGAGAGACAATGTGGGATATCCACTAGAAAGTTAAACTCAGAATCAGGATGAATGGTTTTCAAGTTCCACTTTTGTTACTATTGGCTTTGTGATACTATGTAAGTCACAAATTCTCAGATACCCACTCAAATTTCTAAGAGTATAAAGTTGCATGATACTTTTTTTAATAAAGCTTTTTATTTACAAAACATATGAGTGACCTTTCAACATTAACCTTTGCAAAAAAAACTTTTTTTCCCAAGCTTTTCCTTTCCTTCCCCCCACCCCCCACCCCTAGATGACAGGTAATCTAATACATGCTAGATAGGATAAATTATATGACAAATACAATACATGTATACATATCTATACAGTTATCTTACTGCACAAGAAACATCAGATCTAGAAAGAGAAGAAGAAAAAAACAACCTAAGAAGGAAAACAAAATGCATGGAAATATTCACAGAAAGCGTTAAAATGCTGTGTTGTGGTTCACTCTCAGTTCCCACAGGCCTCTCTCTGGATGTATATGACTATCTTCATCACAGCACAACTGGTTTGAATCACATCATTGTTGAAGAGAACCATGTCCATCAAAATTGATCATCGTATAGTCTTGTTGCTGTGTATAATGTCCTCCTGGTTCTGCTGATTTCACTCAGCATGCATGATACTTTCTAAACTTCAACAGTAGAATAAATTTTCTCTCTAGAGAGCTCTCTATATCATTGAAATTGCAAATTTAGAAAAAAAATCTTAAGGCCTTTCTTATGTACAGTTTAAGAATGCAATCTTTGGATCCATAGATGTAAGTCATAGGGAAGTATATTTTATTGTCGACATAAGAAAGATTTTCTAAAAAAATGTTCCAAAATTAAAATGATTGCCTTGTGGTTGCTTGAGCTTCCAAATACTAAAAATTTTCAAACAGAATTTTCCTATTAGGTGTACATGTAGAGGCAGAAATAACATTTGAAAAAGTTTTTTTTTTCTGTGCTAGTTACTACTTGTGAGACTTTTAGGAAAACCATTTAAAGGCTGTGGTTCAGAGTGTCTTCATCTGTACAAACAGGAGGATTGTAATATGTGACCTCTAAGGACATTTCCTATAATCCCCTATGATTTCTCATGGCCCTTCCAATACTGAGATCTTTATAATTCTGCAATTTTATAAAATGATGTAATTATAGTATTTTATACATGATAGGGAAGTCCTTAAACATCATCTAGTAAAAATATCATTTTTCCATATATGAGAAAATTAACTCATTCCCAAATCACATTGATAATTACATATGCTTTCTATTTTAACAGATGACTTCTTAATTATAAAACTGAATATTCTTTCATCAATCTTGAGCCTCCTTGACCTCTATGCAACATTTGACATGCTCAACTTTCTTCTGCATATTCTTTTCTCTAAGTTTTTTATGATGCTGTTCTTTCTTGTTTCTCTTCTTATTACTCCACTCCTGTCTCTCTTGCTGTTATTTTTACCTATGTCATGTCCTCTAAACACAAGTGTCCTCTAAGCCTCTGCCTTGGTCTTTTTTCCCTTTTCACAATATACTATCTCAGTGATCTCAGTAGCTCAAGTGAATTGAGTTGTAATCTCTATGCTGGTGATTTCCAAATCTGCTCTTGTCTCTGAAGTACATTCACACAGCTCCAACTACTTCTTGGGTATGTTCCTTAGGAATTTCTAACACAATATGTCAAAATCAAAACTCACTGTCTTTTACATAAATATGTTTCGGCTTCTGAATTGTCATATTATTCATCAACAACCCATATTTCTAGTCTTTTGACAGAGCTTTTCCTTTCTTACTTACCAACAACACTCTTACATGTCCACTTTTCTTTACTCGTGTCTACTTCAAGCTGTATCACCCCTTTACTGCAAATTACTGCAATCATCTTCTAAATGGTCTTATTGGGTCAAATCTCTCCCCACTTTTGCACACCCTCCAGTGCACTGCCAAAGTGATTCTTTTCTAAAGAAGGAGCTCTTAATGTGGAGCCTGTAGATGCCTAAGAGGCATATTATTAGATTTCAGGGAATCTATGAACTTGAAAAAGGAAAACTGCATCATTATTTTCACTAACTTCAAACAGAAATTCAGCATTTCCTTCAATTATTTTAAATATTCTAAGAAAGGGTCCATAGGATTCACCAGACTGCTAAAAAAAATCCATGATACTGAAAAGATGAATATGAATTGTAAAGCATACCTCCAGCCATATTCTCTTCCTGCTCAGTGGGACTCCCTATCACTTCTAGAATCAATTAGAAAGTCCTTTGCTTTAACTTTTTAAAAATTTCATGATTTAGAATATTCCTAATTTTCCAAATTTATTTTACCTTTTTTTTCCTCTCTAAAAGCTCTGTATTATTACAGTTCTAGCTTATTTGCATTTCTTTCAATTTGTCATCTTCCAGTCTCCATGACTTTGCATTGGTTGTCCCCATGTTTAAAATGATCTGCCTCTTACTTCCTTATTTTCCTTGACTTTGTTGAAGAATCAGCTCAAATTAAATAAGCTTCAGGTGGTTTCTTCTCAGATTACAATTTCTTTTATTCTAGACACATAATTATTTACATGTGACCTCCCGCATTAGGATGTGAGTTACTTGAAGGCAAATTTTCGGGGAGGTCTTTTTTGGTTTATTTTTGTTTGTTAATTTTTGCTTTTTTTTCTATTCCTGCTACTCAGACCTAGCACATATTAAGTTTAATCAGTTCTTTCTTATTAAAGAGTAGCATGGCACCTATGAGTCATTTATCTCTCAAGCTAGTGTTCTTTATTAATCTTAAATAAATTTTAGTTTCAACATTTACCATAATGAAATGTGTCAAAATGAGTGAGGAACTAAAGGGATAAAAATCCTAGTATTTTATTTCACATGATTTCTTTTACTCCTGTAAATTAATTAATGCTACTGCTCTCATCTTTTATATCAGCAGAAATACATCTCTTAGTATCTTGGACAAAGCAATGCTGACATTCAGAACATAACTTTGAGAGAAATTGGTCTATTATGCCAATATGAATATATTAATAGATTTAATGTCATCTTATGCCATGAATAGTTCCAGGAATTACAATATCATAGATATAGAATTAGAAGGGACCTTGGAAACCATCTAATCCAACTCATTCATTTTACAAATGAGAAAGTTAACATCCAGAGAAATTATGTGATTTGTCCAATGCAACACAGGTAGCAATCATTAAAAGCAGTATTAGAATTCAAGTTCCCCAACTACAATAATCAATTTTCTTTTTTCACAGTACTGCACCAACTTTCTTATATTTTATGGCTCTAGAGGGAAGGAAAAAAACAGATGAACATGAGTTTCATGTAGTTTACTCCTGCTAAAAACATACAAAATATGTATTGATATTGGCTGGGTTTTGGTTTGCAAGTTAATTTTTTAAATAACATAGTTAATTCATTGTCATGTAAATGCAATAATAGAGGTTTTCAGCAGAATAAAATAAATCTTAGTGTACTATAGCATTAGTTTCATTGCTATTCCTAAATCTTGGTGAATTCAGTACATTTAAATATAAAAGCATTAATTTGTGGAAGTGAGTGTATTGAAGCATTCGCCAGTATTCACGTGATGGATGCATAACCAGGATTTAACCAAGATGAATCAATCAATCAGCAAGCATTATCATTAACGTGCTATAACAGTTATTGGGCAAACTGAGGCAAAATGAGCCTGTGATCTCCAGCAGCTTACATTCTATCAAAGGAAACAACGCATAAATAAAACTAACTAATGGGAAGAAATAGCAACAACTGTGGAGATTAGGAGGGTATGTACCTGAACTTTGAAGGAAACTAGGAATTCTAAAAGCTGGAGGTTTGAAAAAATAAACTCTAGGCATGTTTCAATAAATAGAGGCAGTCATGGAAACAAGTCACCCCCATCTCCCCAGTCTCTTTGCTAAGAAGCCCAAATACAAATAGAAACCAAAATCAAAACTCTCTACTTAATTAAAGCTCTTCTCTCACCCGCTAGAATTGTGCACTTATAATTTTCTTACCATTCTTGTCTGTCCTGGTGCAAATATCCCCACAATTGCAAGCCAAGAGCTATTATTCCAGTTCAGACAATTATATGATCCCCACTAGACAATTTAATCACATCAGAGAATTATCACCAGTGGAAGTGGCAAAAAAAAAAAAAAAAAAAAAAAACACCTGCTCTCACCCAATAGCTAGAAAGATTTTAGCAAAGATTTTTTCCCATCCTTTTTTAGTATTAGTACAACTTTTCTTTTTTTTCTTGTCTTTTTGTTTTTGCTTGTTTGTGCTTCCAGCATAACAAAATAAGAAGAAACATTAGAAATAGAATATCCATTAGCCCTGAGGTGAAACATAAAAGGTTTCATAGTTCAGACTAGAAAACACAGTAGGAATGGTTTGGAAGACATAGCACAGTTAATGATATGAGGGAAATAAAAAGATGATGAAGCTTAGGAAAAACTGGAGTCTACGGGCATTTTCACTGTAAGAGGTCTAAAGGCAACATTTAGATTTCCCGGTTCTACAACAAAACACCACCATGATTATTCAACATATTTCTAAAAACTCCTCTGGTTGCAAAAGGAGCAAAATTTGTCATACAATAATTATTTGGGGGAGGGGCAAAATAACTGCAAACATTAAACACATAACACTCAGATATATATTTAAATTTCAATTTTGTTTATATTATAAAAGTGCAAACTCTCTTTGTACCAGAAGCTAGAACTCCTCTCTGAGCACTTAATAAGCAAACTGAGAGGCGTCTTTCCTAATTAACTAAATGGTTGTCTAGCAGGACAGTTTTTGAGTTTGGAAAAATGGATGTCAGGGGAGGTATGTGACAAGAGGAGAGACACGAAGGAGGCTCCCCACAGAAAAGAAAGATAATATTGGGTGGGAAAGCAATTTATAGTTTCTCTGAATCTCAGAGGTTCCAGCATCAGCAGAGGCAATGTCTCTGAAGGTGCTATGACTAATATGTCACCAAATCAGCAGTCCTTTTATAGTAGCAGAGGAAAGAGACCCAAATAAATCAGATTTGTCATGAGCTTAAACACCATTAGGAATGTCAACTGGGATCTGAACTCAATGTACCATAGCAGTGTGCTGGGAAGCAGAGAAACCATTCTGTATGAAGATTGTTGTTCAGTTAGAGTGGCCATTTTTGAGCCAATGTGACATTCTGAATTGTTTTATCCTTTTCCTTAATCTTTCTTTAGCTTTGGCATTGCTTCCAAACAATCACAGCCATGCTTATTTTAACAGTCTAACTGCTGAGTATGAAGAGAATAGCATATGCCATAGCTATTCTAAGCTGGTATCTGGGTTGCTCCTATCTTTATATCACCACCCATACAATTTTGGAAAACCTTAGGTAGCAATAATGAGTTCAATGGCTATGGTAGAAGTTGATGTGGGAAAAAGAACTCATAACTTTATTAATAATCATAACAGTAGCCAGCATGTAAATAGCACTCTAAGATGTAGAAAGTGCTTTATATAACTACATACCTACCAGAGAGGCAAAAATGACCATTCCCTTCCCTATAAAATAGAAAACCTCTCATGTTTTCTCTTTGTGTGTTTGTGTTTCTATTGTTTTCCCTAATGAGTATAAGCTCTAAGAAATCAGAAATTGCTCCGCATTTGTCTTTAGAATAGCATGTAACATAATGTCTGATATATAAGAAGTGCTTCATAAATACTTGTTGGTTTATTGATATACCTCTGTTACATAAGCTGTTTTTTTATTAGTGTAGGAACTCTCAATGAGATAGCTACCTCTACCAAGTCTAATCAGAAGCTGTCCTGCAAAGTAACCTAGAGTCTTAGAGAGATGCTTGGAACATTAAGAGATGAAATATATTGCCAAGGGTGACATAACAAGTCTATAATCCTTTATAAGACTTGAATTCAGAGTTTCCTAACTCTGAAGCTAACTTCCTATGCACTCTATCCTAACCAGTGATTGATGTTTCCCCCATTATTCAATTAAACATTTTTAATTAAATTAATGCATTTTAAAGCACTTTTAAGGTTTTTTAGATTTTATAGATTTTATCTTTACAGATTTTATCTCATTTTATCCTCAAACAATCCTGGGAGTTACATGTTATTATTATATCCATTTTACAGTTGAGGAATTTGAGGTAAGCAGTGGTTAAATGACTTGCTCAGGGTTATACAGCTAATAAATATCTTGTCTCTGGATTCAAAATCAGGTCTTCCTGACTCTATGTCCATCATTCTATCTGTTGTGCCACTTAGATGGTTCTGTTATTTAGACACACTTTAAAAATGTTTAAAAAGTAAAATTGAATGGTTTGGAGATTTGTGAGAATTTCTATTAAAACATAAGGTTTATGATTTATAGTTGGCCTGAGGCCTAGATGGCCTTTGTTTATATATTCTCATCTTTTTTCCTACCATTGTCAAAGATTTATGGAACTCCTGAATTTGCCTTTTTTAAAAGTCAGCTTTTTTTCCCTAAACTAGTGTTTATAAACAAATATGCTCAAGGGAGTTGAAAATTGTTTGGGAATAAATAGCATATAGACTATTTGACTCCAGGGCACTACCTCTTTAATCCATTTAAGCATCTGTTCACTGAGAGAGGCCACCAGGGGCAACTCTTAAAAGCCACCCAAGATTTTTGGCTTGAGAAAATTTTTTCTAAAATATACATATGCAGATACATATCCAGAAGCTAAAAAAAGACATACAAGTAATATTAATAATGGCATTAATGAAATGTATGACCAGAAGTAACAAGTAGACAAATCATGTTCACTATAGGTATCCAATTAATGATCACCCTGTGACAGATATATGGATGGACATGGATGAATTACACAGGATGGACAAACATGGGTGCTTTGTGATCTGCATTGAGAGATAAAGGTGTTAAGCATTTGCTACATGCTCTGGTACAATGCAAAAATGCTGCAGATAAAAATAAATTTTAAAAGATAGCCCTTGCTCTAAAAAAAAGCTTACATTCTGATGAGAGAAGACAACACACAAAAAGGAACTAAAGATCAAAAGGTAAGTGAATAAAAGTATAAAGAGGGCGTGGTTTTAAAGTCTGGAAAGTTAGGATCTGAGTCAGATGGAAATGAAAGTAAGTCAGCCTGAAACTTTTCACAAAATGGAGTGTCCAAAAGCTACTCACCAATGAGAGAGAAGGGAAGAACTTGTAGAGGGTAAACAGGTTGCTTGCAAGAGTGCTAAGCTATTGCAAGGCAAGGAGAATTCCTTCAATCAATGAGGGAAGTTCCAAGATGAGTCAGTAGTAGAGGAAGCTTAGTTTTGAAATTCAAAAAATCAGGAAGAAAATGTAATTCTTGAGGAATAAGAAGGAACATTTTTGTGATTTGAAGAAATGTTTGCTTGTAAGTACATCCAGGGCAGGGAGATGGTGTAGTGAATAGAGTACTTGCCATGGAATCAGGAAGATTTATCCACATTATTCTAAATCTGGCCTCAAACATTTACCAGTTATATGACACTGGAGAAGTCACTACAGAATCTTTTCCAACAATACCTCAAATGGATTAACAGAGTCAGAAATGATTGGAAATGAATAAAGAGATAAAGAAAATCATTAGGACATGTAACTATAACTACATGCTAGAAACAGACTTCTAGGTCTCCTTGTCTTCTTCATTTCATAGCTCTCACACCTCCTAAGTGTGGGCATTCCCACAGGGTTTGTTTTGTGACCTTTTCACTGCTCCCTGTACTTTTTGGTGACTTTTTCAGCTCCCAGAATTTTAAGTATAGTTTCTTTCTAGTTGACTTATCAAGACCAGCTAATTCTCTGAGCTTCAAACTTGCATTAACAACTTCTATTGGGCCAAACTGACTGTCCTGGATATATCTCAAAAGAAACATGACCAAAACAGAACTCAATATCTTTAAAAAAAAAAAAAAGCTCATCCCTCTTAAAATTAGCCTTTTCTATTGAAGGCTCCATTGTTCCAGTCTCCTAAATTTGTAGCCTATATATGATATCTGAATCTCCATTGTCACCCCACAGTTGTCACCCCACAATTATAACTATTACCATTTATACATACCTATCTCTCAAACTCAATATCTTTTCTCTGCTCACATAGACATCACATTAATTGAAGTACTGTTTACTCCTGTATACTATGGAGAAAATCTCCTGATTGGTCTCCCTACTCTCCTAGGTCTCTCCCTATCTCTCCAATCCATCAATCACATAACTACCCAAATGATTATCCTATGGAATTTTGTCCATATTACTTCTCTATTCAATAACTCCAAATTTTTCCAGCTTGTTTCTATATTGAAATATTGACTTCTCTGATCTTTAAACTTTAAACACCTTTACAATCTGACCTCAACATATCTCTTCAGCCTTGTAATGCTTTACATATTATGTGCTTATATTTAGCACATAAGATCTTTATAATTTTTTGGTTATTGTTGAGTCATTTCAGTGACATTCAAGTCTCTGTGACTCCATTTTGGGTTTTCTTGGCAAAGATCTCATACTGGCTTGTCATTTCTTTTTCCAACTCATTTAATGGATAAAGAACTGAGTCAAACAGGGTCAAGTGACTTGCCCAGGGCCACACAGCTAGTAAGTGTCTGTGGTTGGATTTAAACTCAAGGCCTGGCAGAGCCAAGATGGTGAACTGCAGACAGCGTTCTCTGTGAGCTCCTGAGACCTTCGCTCAGACCCAGACAAATTGAGCCTCCGAACTGGTTCTGGAGTGAGGGCGCCACCAAACACTTGGACTACAATGCACTTCTATCAAATATCTACTTTGGAAGAACTTCTGAGGTCAGTTTTAGATGGGCGGGGGATCGAGCAGCTCCCAGCGCTCAGATGCCAGGGCGCAGCCAGGGTGCAAGTCTGGGGCTGGGACGGAACAGAAGATTTTAGGCTGCCAGGAAGTCCCTGGGAGACCCTTGGGCCACTTTGCTCTGCTTGCGGGCAGGTGCTTTGGCAGGTCTACCTTTGATAAAGGGTGGATTGAGAGCAGCTGAAAGTGTGGTCCTAGTGCGGATCTAGCCAGATCAGCCCCAGACCGGAAGTCAACTCGGCAAATTGCCCCAGGGCAAATTAAAATTGCTGCAGATTCCCTGCTGGTGACTGATACCTCAACTCAAAAGCATGAGCAAGAAGAGAGCGCTCACCATAGACAGCTTTTACAGAGAGAAACTAGAGAAGTCCCCAGATCCTGAGATTCTGAAAACAATCCCAGATAAAGCCACAAAGGCAAACTTAAGCTGGTCTCCCTTTCAGAAGACTTACCTGGAAGATTGCATAAAGAATCTTAAAAGAGAGCTAGAAGAAGATTGGGGAAATAAATTGAGAGCAGTGCAAGAAGGAAATATTGTCCTGATGTAAAAAACTGGAAAATAAGTCTGGTGAATTGGAAAAAAAAATAATTCACTGAAAAATAAAATGGGTGAATTGCAAAAATAACCAACTCACTGGAAAATAAAAATAGTGAATTGGTAAAAGATAACAATTCACTGAAAAACAAAATTGGTGAATTGGAAAAAGTCACCAAATCACAAGAAAATAAAAATAGTGAATTGGTAAAAGACAACAATTCACTGAGAAACAAAATTACTGAATTGGAAAAAGACAACAATTCATTGAAGAATAAAATTGGAAAATTGGAAAAAGAATGCAATGAACCAAAAAATTCAATTAGCCAGTTACAATACGAGCTAAAAAAGATAGCTGACAGAAATAATACCTTAAAAATTAAAATTGAACAAATTGAAATGAATGACTCAATAAGACTTCAAGAATCAGTCAAACAAAAACAAAAAAAAAGAAAAAATAGAAGAAAATATGAAATATCTCCTAGGAAAAACAACTGACTTGGAAAACAGATCCAGGAGAGACAATCTAAGGATGATTGGACTCCCTGAAAGTCACAATGAAAAAAAGAACCTTGATGCTATCTTCCAGGAAATCATGAAAGAGAATTGCCCTGATGTTTTAGAATCAGAAGGCAAAGTTGGCATTGAAAGAATTCACTGATCACTTCCTGAAAGAGACCCCAAAATTAAAACCCCAAGGAATATCGTGGCCAAATTTCAGGACTATCACACCAAGGAAAAGATTCTGCTAGCAGCTAGAAAGAAACAGTTCAAATACCAAGGAACTGTCATTAGAATTACACAGGATCTGTCAGCTTCCACATTGAAGGATCGAAGGGCCTGGAATCAGATATTCCGAAAGGCAAAAGAACTTGGATTACAGCCAAGAATAAGCTATCCAGCTAGAATGAGCATAATCTTCCAGGGAAGAAGATGGTCATTCAATGATACAGGAGAATTT
>JAJPUD010021964.1:413-21775 GCA_023553655.1 Myrmecobius fasciatus | reverse complement strand
TATTGGCAAATCAAATATATGTATACATATATTTGATTTGCCAATATTTTAACATACTTAACATGTAGTGGATATCCTGCCATCTAGGGGAGGGGTGGGGAGCTGGGGGGAAAAATTTGTAACGGAAAGCTATGTAAGGGTTATTGTTGAAGAATTACCCACACATATGTTATGCAAATAAAATAAAAAAAATTGTCCCCTAATAACTATTTTACTTTTCTTTTTAAAAAAAAATTCTAATTTCATTAATTTATTTTAACCATTGTCATCATTAAATCTATAAAGAACTGATAGATCAAACAAATGTACTGTTATACTTTTGAGGTTATATTGTCAAATTTTATAGGTGATTAAGTTTAAATTTTTATTGAGTCTAATTATAATAGATTTTTTTCTTAGTCAGTATAGAAAGACATCTCAATACATTTTTGTTTTTTGTCTTTTTATTGTTCAGTAATTAACTATCAGTTTCTCTCAATCAAAAGAGTGATTGCTTTCCTTCCCAAAGTTCTTATCTAAATTACAATGAAGATGTAGCATATATTATTATATACAAAATAGACTTAAATTATAGTTTCAATGTTTGTTCAGTGTTTATATTCTGAGTTTGTATTTGAAACTCATAGCAATCTTAAATAAATTATGCTACAAGCATTATTATAATCTCTATTTTACCAGTGAGTAAAATAAGGAGTCTCTTGGAGGTACAATGACTTAATTATCTCTCCATGATTACACAGAAAAAAAAGTTAGAGAATTGATTTAAACCCATATTACTACTTCCAGATTGTGCCCTCTATATGCACTCCAACCAAAGAACTTATTTCATTATATTTAAATAATACCAAAATAATATCAATTAAAAACTCCAAATACTCTTTTCAACTTTAAAATTTTAGTGTTGGGGGAGAAGTCACATGGGATTCAGGTGTATAGTTACCTAAATTACATCAATGTTAATTACCAGAAAATTGCAATAATAAATTTTGGATTGAGATTTAAAACTCTTAAAAATATGATTAACATAAGTTCATTTTTTTATTATTTCTAATAGTAAAGTATTAATTCCTTCAGTTTTAAATACTTTTTCATGTCTTCCTTTTTTTTGGAGGGCCAAAAAGTTAATTATTTGCCTTCTATTTTTTATTTGCATGTATTATTCATACTGAATTATCATCTAAATTGTATATTTAAATTGTCCATTTAAATCTGCTCTTTAGCATTGTTTAAAGTTTCTGAATATTATATACTACAACTTTTGAGGGAACAAGGGAAAAGAAATGAAAAATGTACCTGTTGCTTGTATGGAATTTGGAAGATATGTTAATTTTCTTTTCTCATATCTTGCTATGTATCTTATTCATTTATTAGAAGTAGGTACAAATAGTCATTCTCCCTGAATATTCAATCAGTCCTGTCCTCATTTTGATGATGAGGCATCTCATATACTCCTTCTGATATTAAAATGATAAGGTAATGTCAGTCTTAGCTACTATAATTAAAGCACAAAATTACCCCACACAACAGCAAAGCAAATATCTTTTTTTGGGGGGGAGGGGAATAAATAAGTCTCATTCTTTATCATTTCAAAAGGGCAAATGAGTCCTTCATTCTTACATAAATAATGTTTCCTCTGCAGCAAACAAAACAATACTTCTAATTTTGTGGCACAGTAGTTTCTTAGAGGAAACTGCATGTGTTTCAAAGTGTATATTTTTCCTAAATCTCAAATTGGCATGTTTCAGGCAAAAAAAATTACTACTCATTTGCTATGAATAATAGGTCAATGGGTCATCTAATTAAATACAATGCCCAATTTGTCTTTAACATCCTTGCCTCATATTAAACTACAAGAAAGGAGTAAAAAGAAAAAACATCAGAATAAAAAAAAAAAAACCCTCTTTCTTGGTCAAATCAAAGAAAACTGTTTAGAAATTGACTCAACCAGAGATGACTTATAAGGAAGATAAGAGAAGGACCACACATATATATTGAATATCATTTTCTCATTCTCTTTTATTGGGAATGACAGAACACTAAATTTGAATACTGAATAACAAGTGTGGCTTTGTTTATATATAATATTGGCTTGCCTTACTTTTAATATCTTTATAGTAAAACAGTAAAAATGACTTGTTAAGCCTTTTGTTACACTTTACAAAGTTTTTCAAAAGTATTAAAAATTAACAAATGCTGAGCATAAGCTGGTGCAGATGCTTTTAATGAATTCAAAAAGAGAGACAAGATTCTATGACTGCCTGGGAAGCACATTAAAATGGCAAAATAAGGTTGTACAAGAATCTTAAATATTTCTGACTCAGTTTCCTCATATTTAATCTAGGAGAGTTGGATGAAATTATTTTTAAGGTTATTTTCAGAGTCACCTTGGGTATTATAAAAAGAACTGGCCTGGAAATTGTTTGAATTTCTCCAAAATACACTAAATGCAAAACCATGGGCAATTAATTTAACTTTTTAATATTATAAGCAGTACCCTAAAACTATAAATTACAGGTGAATTGTACATATGCTTGTAGAAAAAGCAAAATAGCTTTTTCTCAATATTAATATATAATGTTTAATAAAATGGAGTAGAAGTCCTGCACTAACTGATCAATTAATGAAAACAGACTTTTGTGACAATAGATAACAGGGACGGGCAGATGAATTGGAGGTTTGCTCATTTTTGTTTGCTTATTAGTTTGTTTGTTTTTAAGTTGGGGAAGATATAGGAATGCTTCTAGGCTATAGGGAAACAGCCATTAGATTAGGGAAATATGGGAGATAATTGAGAGAGTAGGGATGATATAAGAAGCAATCTGCTAGAGAAGTAAGGGAATGTGATCATTTTTACATGTAGAGAGATTTGCCTTGCACATCTACCTCCGTTTCATCTGCCCACTTGTGCCAGGTAATTTCACAAATATTTTCTTCCTTGTGTGGCTAATCTATTTGAGATTAGTATTTATAATTTAAACCTCTCTGTTCTTTTACCTCATTCTTCCATATTCTCAACAATCTAGCTTCTGATCTCATCATTCTATTAAAATTGTTTCCTAAATCTAATAACTCTTTATAAACCCTGTTTACCTCTCATCAGATTATGGCCTTGTTAATCATTCTCATCCAATTACATTGTTCATTTCAGTCTTTTATGATATTACAATATGCTGACCCTAGAATCTTTTTGCCAATTTTTTTTCAGGTTACATCGAATAAGCGTGCACATTCCAGAAAGGTCTGTTGTGAGCTCTTTTCTTTTTTCCTCTTTCCTATATCAATTGTAAATATCATCAGCTCTCCTGGATCCAATTATCATCTCTACACTGATGATTTTCAGCTAGAATTATCCAATTTTAACTTTTTTGCTTGAACTCCAGAATTCCATCTTTGTTTATTGTACATCTCAAACAATGTCCTAAAAACATCTAAAATTCAGCATTTCCAAAACTTTCCAACAAAACAAATTCTTCTTAATTCCCCTAATACAATCAAGTGCCTCACCATCCTTCTAGTCACTGAAACTGAGAATTATACTTCGTCATCCTTAAAGTTTCACACTTTCACTATGCATATCCAATCATCTCTTTTCAATTTCAGTTGATTTTTTCTCCTGTCTTATATCTCTGGTTTTTGCCTCTTTCTCTCCTCAGTTACTTTGACTACTCTGGAACAATACCTCTCACCTCACCTAGACTATTCTCTGCAACTTAAAATCTTAGAGAGCTGCCTATAACTAGAGAAATTGAGTGCTATGGCACATAATAACAATCGAAGATTAAACTTTATCTTTGATCCTCATAACTTGAGGATGCACTATCCATTCAAAATGTTCAGCTGTTTTTCTTTATCAATGGAAATGACATTAAAAGATATATATATATATATATATGTATATATGTGTATATACATACACACACACACATCTATTCCCTTGTGGCTTGCTGTGTTCTGTAAGGATCAATGGATATTTTCATCTGATTTTTGGTTGAAATATCCTGTTTGTATTTTCTGTTTTTTAAAATATAAATTCCTTGAAACGAGATATACTCTTGCTTGTCTATCAGGTATGTTATTAGAATTGAGAATGTAATCATTTTGTAAAAACAACCTGGAATTATGCTAAAACAGTTATTAAAGTTTGTGAATATTTTCACCCAGAGATCTTTTACCTAGGGTTGGCACCCAAAAAACAAAAAGTCAGAAATAAATGACTTATGAATGCCAAAATAATTATAACATCTTTTAGTTTAACAAAGACCAGGAAATAAAATTCTTGTGTATGAATTGGGAAATGGGCAAAGAAAGCATTGTTGAGGGAAGTAGCAAAATATTCCTGTGATATAACAAACAGTAAGTATGAAAAATTTAGCAAACCATGAATTTTTATTATATTTAATAAAGAATAAAAGCAAGCAGTTCCTGGAAAATGATATAAACAATCCCTGCAATAATGTAAATGAAAAGAACAAACACACACAGCTATACAGGGAAATGATGTATAATCATCACAATAGGATTAGAAGATTGATAAAAAAAAAAAAAGTTTATCTATTTGTTTTCTTAGTCAGGGTGAAAGACCACAGGCATGGGATTTTTGCATAGTTTTTAGACTTGGCCAGTGTCTTGGGTAGGTTAGTTTCACTGGTTTCTCTCTATCTCTCTGATTCTGTCTCTGTCTGTCTGTCTCTTCTATCTCATTTTACTTAAAAGTTATTGCCATTGTAGGAAAAAACTGTTTGTTTGTAGAAAAGAATAATCCATGACTGAATAAATCAATCAGAATTGAGTGTGAACTAGGATTTCTTGAATCAATTAAAAAGAGATTTGATTGTATTCTAAAGAGCTTATCTAAAAAGCAGATTTCTAGTAGAAGTTCAGAAGGAATGGAATTAGTGAGAGCACAGTCAGAATAAAATACAATCCATGAGGCAACCAATGAAGAAGAAAGAGAAGATGGGATTGAAATACTATCTATAATCTCTCTGTCTCTCTGTATATATTTACACACATGTGTGGCTTTATGCATGCATGCATATGTGTGTAATACAAAAAATATGTATATACTGACTTATACACATATGTGAACATATGTTATACATATATACATGCATATTTATCTCTCTATGTATGTAAATATACACATGGTGCTGTAATTGCCTGTATCAATTAAACCATGAGTATAAGTTGTTTAAAAAACAGGAATTTATATAATGAAAAGTGAGTCCTATTTGGACTTAGAGGACCCAGATTTGAATTCTGCTTCTGTTGCTTTCTTGATCTGTAACATTGGAGAGTCACTTAACCTGTATAAATTCCAGTTTCCTCAAATGTAAAAGGAAAATGTTGGATTAGTTCAGGGATTTTTGAGCTCTAAACCAATGATACCATTTCTAAATTTTAGGATTTCTTTCCCTGAAGTACTTTGACAACTAAGGATTAATTAATAGTCAATATATTTTGTATTAAAAAGATATTTAACCTAATAATTTTAAGTAGATATGACAAGCTTATAATTATTCCTATGTATTCTTTTTAAATTGATCTTAGCATTTTTGAGATAATTTTTTTTTCATTTCACAGGAACTGTGGCAGAGAATAGTGGTCCTGTAGTAGATAGGCGGTGAATTCTGCAAAGCTATTTAATGCCATGACAGAAGTTTTGGGGATGAAGCTAAGATAGTGGAGTGAAGCCAGAATGCTACTTGAGCTTTCCCAGTTTTTCTACAAAACCACATGAAAACAAGCCTCTGAACAAAGTCTGGAATGATAGATCTTACAAAAAAAATGAAATGAAGCAATAAAGCTCAAGATAGATTGGAAGGACTTCAAGAAAGATCACTCTCAGTGGGGTGAAAGAGTTACTCAAGCCCAGTGTTAGGGGCTTAATCACAGTAGGTCAGTAAATGAGACCCTCTGTCCTGGCTCAATAAAACAGTAGCAAAGCAGATGAGTTATGTAGTCTCCAGTCCCAGGGAAGAAGGCTATCCCATGCTGTCAGCAAAGATTTAAACACAAAGCATCCCTGTGCTCAAAGTCAAGGTTCAAAGAAGCACAAGAAGCTTTGGATGGAACCTGCTGAACTACAGGAGCAGAGCTCACTTTAAAAGTCATGAAATAGAAGAAAAGAAGGAAAGAAAAATTAATGAAAATGAGCAAAAAACAGAAAAGGATTGTTATGAACATGATCAAGGGTCCAAGACTCCCCAAAACAACAATAAGTATTTTGAGTGAATGAAACTATATTATGTTCCTGCATAAGTGGTACATCCTTGAGGTGGAAGAACACACATATACAGAAGCAAGAGCTGCACCCAGTCTCCTCCCAGTCATTCCTGATTCATCAAGATTCTGCTGACTGGTGGTATTTCCCTCTCTGCCTTCTTCATACCCTCTTAGTTATGTTTCTCCCCCTTTATCATGCATAGCATGTTTAAAGATGGTGGAAAACTCTTAATGGATATGTTGGTTAATATGCAATTAGTCAATTAAATGTGTTCACTTTTCATTTGCTTTTGCAAGGTCATTGACTTTCACTAGTTTAAGCTGTGGTAAGACTGGTTGAAAAGGAAATAGAGACCACTTTCTGAATTATTGGAGCTATCTGTTAAGAAACTTTGTTAATTATTATCATAATTCTCAGAAATCAAGCTCTCTGTGGAAACAAGCTGTTTTATTACCCCATCCTGAGGCCCATGTATCACAAAACCTTGATCACAGAAAGCTACTAAGGTGGCAGGGAAGCCTGAAACACCAACTCAGAAGAGGACAAAATGCTTATATGACAGAAACTGAAGTAAAATTTATATTTAAGACTGTTTCATTTAATAGTCTTTCTACTACACAATATTTCCTTCATTTTTTATTTTTAAATATTAAATTAATAAATATCTTTTCAAACAAAGACCTCTAATTGTAGTCAGTTTGCTCAAAGTGGAAGAGCATCTTGTGGGAAAATTTCGATTTTCTGAGTTGGCTATAAATGAAGAGAAATAAAACAGAACCCCCACTCTGCTGACAAAATAACGATGACTGTAAAAGAGAGGAAGACATTTGTCAACATAGGTAATAATGCAAGAGAACAAGAAGTAATGTCTTCTTAAATAGAAAACAGATTTTTAACAATAAAACAATTTCAAATTAAAAAGAAAATTTAAATAAAAAATTAACAAACAAGACAAAAATTTGTCCAACATACAATGTAAATGGTGATTTTTTTTTCTAGTTTCACAGATTTACCCCCTGAAAGCTCACACTGGTTACAGATTATTTACAAATATAGGTCATTTTGCAAATTCCCTTTTGGAATGACTCAATAACAATTGAAGTTGCTACAAAGTTCAGATCCTTTAAATCATAGTAATTTTATTTTTAGTTTACCAAATGATAAAATATTATTGTACTTTTCCATAAATAACTCATATTTCTTTGGCCTCATCTTTTTACTACTCCTTTTCATTTCTGTTCCATTCTCGTGTGCATTGATTGGCCTTTTAGCTAATACACAGTCTTTCCTTTGGCTCAGGTACAGGAAGTTACCCTCTACAAAAGTCCTTACTCAAAAGGAGTTTACTGCCTCATAAATTCAGAAGATTGCTTTACTTCACAGAAATGTTGTTATTGCTTTATACTTCTGCAAAATCTCCAATAAATGATTTCATTAATAATTCATTCCTGAAAAACTATGAGACTGGGCTTCAGTTTTAAGGCTCATTTCAAATCTTCTAATCTCAGTTTCATTTATGCTAAATCAGGAATTAAACTTCATTAAAACAAAGTCCCTGGTAGGGAAGTTGTCAGAATTAATGAATGCTATTTTTCTAATGTTTTACACTTCTGGAAATACACATTCATTTCACTATTTGGGTATATTTGATAAAACTATTTCTTACTTGAGTCTTTAAATTTTATCTCAACCTGTGATTTCATGCCTAGGGAAATTTCTGATATGGAGACTTTCTCTACCCACTCATATCATCAATTATTCCTCCTTAATTTATATTTAGAGAGAATTGTCTAGGACACTGCATCCTCACATGTCTCAGAAGCAAGATCTGAATTCAGGTAGTCTTAACTAGAAGAATACTACAGCATATTTCCTCTCATTTTTAAATATAATTTAAAAAATAGATTGTTTTTATCAAATTTTATTAAATGGTATTATCTAGAGGAATATTTAATTGCCAGTCTTCAAAAAACTACATATGCATTTGATATACATATATTGAATACACATATATGCATATATATTTGGTTTTGAAATATATATTCAATATCCTTATGTGAATAAACATACATATTACAATTTACAAGTATAATAATATTTCTTTCAGCAGTTTCCATCATTTAATTGAAAATTAGTAATATGGATAGATCTAGAAGGGTAAAATAGATTTTCTTTGTGTGTATATTTCTGTATTTTTAAATTAGAATCTTGTAGTTCTATATTTGGTGTAGACAGTACAGTAAAGTAGAGAATTTCCAATTATCCACTTATTTTTTAATTTTGCCATCAGTCAAAAGAGCTAATTAAAACCAAACAAAAACAGCTTCAGGGACTAATTTAACTTGACCTCTCTGTAGTAATCAAGTAATCATAATAATTAGCAAACTTCCTTTTCCCTTTGTTTTCTAAGGCATCACCTGAAATAGTGCCCTTTCTGTTCAATAAATATTGATGTTGACAATGAAAATGCTGAATATTCTGAGCTCCTTGAGGACCGAGACTATGACTTCTATGTTATTGTATATCTAAGGGACTAAATGAGGTACCATATAGAATAGACACTTAATATAACTTCATTGAATTAACTGAGTGAAGACACTCTCATGGGAATATAGCCTTAAACTATACCTCTATTATAACTTGAAATTTTATAATAGCAAATAGAGTTAATAGCTAAAAAATTTGCAGTGTTTGTCCCCTCCTGTTTCCCATCACCTTAGTTAGCATTTAAATACTTTTTTAAAAAGTGATGATGGTTTTGAATTCTCTTATCTGAGGATATCCACTTGTATAGTACTTCTCTAGGGAAATTCAAATTAAGAGTTTATTATTATTAACATTGTTGAGGTGTGAGAAACAAGGATTGAGAGATCATCCTTTGGCTAGTTGAGGGCTTTCAAAAGAATTCACAAAACCCAATGAATGAGGCAAAAGGTTTGTGGCAAAAATGGGTTTATTTCACTGAGAAAACAACTGTCATAGCCAGTCATTTCCAAAAAGGAAGTAACAAAGATAAGTTATTAGCAAAGATGGGTTTACTGTGAGCAGTGTCTCAGTGGGCCTTTCCTGGTGTAGAATCAGAGTCATTCTTTTATTTTGCCTTCTAAAAATTCAGGCTGGGGAGATTAAGGGCTAGTTGCTATAAAGGCTGGTGATTATGTCCTAGGCCAAGATTTTTGATTGAATTGTAGGTGAAAATCTTGAATTGTAGGTGAAATAGGAGAGTAGGTGCAGATCCCATCTAGGACAGGAGGGGAGGGCCCCTCACAGAGACCAGGAGGAGTTTGAGATTCAGGGCCTCTTTAGCCTTTCCCCTACAATCAAGAGAGGGGGCACACAATCAAGGGCACACAATTAAGGGGGACGCAGTTTACATTAACTTGTATTACTGACTTTATTTATTAATATTGGCTTATATCTGGGATAGATTCCCGGATTTAAGGTGTAAGCCTGGATTCCCCCAAACAATAAGAGAAAAGTCCAATCTGGGCCAGTGAGGGCTTGGGGGCTTCTGTGTTCAGGCTAATCTTTGTTTTGAACTTTTTACTTTTCCTTCCTTTTACTGACAAACACCTTGCCAGATGGGGAGATGCCCTTTCTCATGAGATTGTAATAAATCCCTTTTTGCTTTTTCTTACTCTGAGAGTCTCTGATTGTTTTTATGGCCAATACTATCCCACACATTATAATTCCAGTTTTTATTTTTTCAATAAGATGTTATGTTCCAACTGATCCCTTTTCCTCACTTGGATTAGTTGCAAAATACATTATCTGGTCCTTTCCTGATTTTATTCTCAACACTGCTGCCACTAGTCATCCAGAGAGAATGTTTTGCCTCAATCCTTGGCTTCTATCTGAGGCTTTGATGGCCTCTTGGTTCTTGTCTGAAGCCATAGTTTCCTCTAATATCAGCAGAATTCCCAATCAGAAGTTGATTCTATCCATGAGTGTGTCACTGACAGGTAGCAGAAGGATTAAAGATGTCTTGGTTGACTCAACCCTCTAACAGTCTTCCTGGCACTGTTGCTCAGGTGTCCTGCAATGAATTATCTGTTGCTTTTAATTTTCATGCTTCATAGAGTTCACAACCTGGCTGAGTTTCTCTGGGGAGTGAAATGTTAAGACTAAATCTTTCCTTGCTTATTTTCTGATAAAACAGAATTATATTTTACTTCAAGTCTCCAAATCCTAAAGCTTGAGGTGACTTATTAAAGCCTCAGTCCTCTCCTCATGCTCTTGAAGGTACTGGTATTAAATGGTATTTTTCAGAGCTCTTGCAAATTCTGGGATGTAGTTTCCCTCTCTGCTTTCTTTGAATAGCCCATTTATCTGTATTCATGGTGGAGTCCCTGTCAATGCTCCTATGTATGGCATGACCTCCCTTCCCAAATTTATCACATTCCTAAATTAACTGATACTTGGGCTCATTCTCAGGTGAATCTGCTCTATTTCCACTGGCTTCTGACTTAGTTGTTTGTGTGTATGTGTGTGTGTGTGTATGTATGTCTGTCTGTCTGTGAACAATTCTGGATTTATTGAAGAAGGTTTTGATTTTTTTTTTCCTTTATTAAATGTCTTTCTGAGATCAGTTTTCTGCACTTTAAGTAAAAATCCATTTTGTAATGATTTAAAGTGTCGTCTTGGGCCTGGGTTAGAGAAACCCTAAAAATCTCAACCCCTCCTGACCTTTGGAAGGAGCCCCACCCTCCTGTTCCTAGGGGACATTCCCATGGAGATCTCCACCTACAATTTAATTGGAGATCTTGGTCTGGGGAATAATCACCACACTTTATTGAATTAAAAATTGGTGCCTCAAATTCACCTGAAGATTGCTCTCTAGCCAAGGGCCATAATAAAAACCCAATATAATCAAAGGCTGAACCCCAAACCTTTACTAATTCCTAATCAGGAAAGCCCACTCAGTTGTTAGCAAACCATCTTTGCTAAAAACCTACCTTTGCTAATTCCTCTTGGAAGAGCCTGCTGAGTTGTTTCTCAGTCTAATAAATCCATTTTTTGCCACAAACCTTGCCTGCATTCCAGACTGTGAATTCTTTCACAAAAACCTTTGATATTGGCCTGGGGATCTCTCACCCCTCATTTCTCATACCTCAACAATAGAATTTTAATTTAATACCTATTCTGGACATACTGTGGAGTATTTCAACAACTGTGAATCCCATAATCTTAGGCCCTTTTGGAAGATAACTAAGAGTACCTAGAACATTCCAAGATAAGATCATTGCTTAGTATTTGTGCTTTAATACATAAAAAAAAAAATCATTTCTGGACAAGTTTTTTTGGTTTTTTGTTTGTTTTGTTTTGTTGTCTGTCAAATAAAAGAAAATACATTTACTAATTAATCATTTTAATAATTTTTTTTAAATTGTTGAATTTTTAAATGATATATGTTTACCTCTTTGAGTAGATCAGAAATTCCTTCTATACATATTTTTAGTTACATTTACTAACATTTTTAGTTAGACACATAGTGTCTAACTCAATGTTATGTGTCAATCTTATTTTGAATAAGTTCAGAAATTTTCTATGCTGATTAGTTTCCCAAATATTGTGCTATTATCTCTTTGGTGAATTAGCATACCAATTTTGATATAAAAAAAACCTGGACTGGAAGTCAAGAGATCTTGACCATATCATGATCCAATAACCTACTTCTCTAATCTAGTATTTTCATAGCTCTAAGTTTAATGTCACTTTAAAAATTTCTTTGATTCTCTTATTTACTTGGAACAACTTTCTTGGTATTTATTCAAAAATAAATACAATGGAAAAACAAAAGATTTTTAAACAATCAACATTTAAAAGTCTTTCTTCTCTTCCTCATCATCTTGATAACAGGAACAGAAATTAACATTTTTTCTTTATTTTAAAGATTTCATTTTTTTCTCTATAACAGAAATTTGTAGACCCTTGTTTCTCCCAAATTTATATGTGGATCCCAATGTCTGCACAAATTTAAAAATCACTATATAAAAAATTCAAATTAATTGCCCTGTTCTCCAATTTTTTGCTAATTTCTTATTGGAAAGCAAAATAAGCCATAATATTAATAGCCTTTTTATGCTAGCCTCTATAATAACCCATATTCATGTGATTTTTGCATTCTAATTTGCATAAACTTTTAAATTTGAGCCTCACTTAGATGTGGCTGTATCTTTCCCACTTTACATATGAGGGACTGATACCTCAAAAAAGATGAATTACTTATTCATGCCTCTTGGAAGTAGGAATATGCTCGTAAAAGGTTAGCATTTGGGTCTCTGAAGAAAAAAAATAGTATATACAACACACTTTTAAACTTAATTTGCAGTAATTTGCACATTACTTTCTTATGTTTAGTTATTCAACACAATTATAAATTAAGCATTAATTTGCAGCATTTTTCAATTGTGTAATTGCACAGACTAAAAAATTTAACAAGTGACTTTCAAAAAACAGTTCAAGCTGGTTCCAAATAATCCCAGAGTGTTATTCAGATTTAATTCTTCCTGATTCAATGTCTACTCTTTTATCTACTTAAGGCTAATCAAAATGCACATGTGCACATGCATTCAAATCACACCACACAACATCATAAAGAACAACCAAAGGACAAGAGACAAAGAGCTAGAGCAGCTCATAACTTGAAATCTAATAATGCCCTCAGATCAAGGAAAGAGTCACAGTAACAAATGAGGCAGAGGTCTTCAGACAACAGGAAAGAGTCTATTTTTGCCATATCAAAATAATATTTTTTCTTACCAAAATGAAGCAAATGAGAAGCTCCTTTTTCTTCCAAAAGAAATTCAGGAGAGCAGAATAAATAATGGTCAAGAAACTCAGAAAAAAACTTATATTCTAGAGAAAACCAGTTATACATTATTTGATTCTACTACATCCTTTGTTGTTTGTATCAACCCTCAAAATTGAATCCAGTAAAAGTAAGACAATATTTTGTTCAAGAAGATTTCTTTAACACATTTCTTGCATATAGGTGAATCTTAGCTTACAGCATTTCAAGATTAATACATATAAATTATGTTAAAATTGGCAGAATATTATAAAGGAAGTACCTTTTCAGAGTTAAATTTTTTTAAGATCTTTGAAAAAATATCTTAGCACCTAATGAATTAGTTTGTTTTGAAGAAATATCTTTACACTTTTCTTAAATTGTACTGAGTTTCATTGCATTTTTGCTACAAAGATATATGGCTGTTTACTTAACTCTGATTTAAGGTTATCTATTTTCATCTTGGCATGGACTGAAAAGCCATCAGTCTTCTGTCAGCAAACATAATATAAGTCATTCAGCTATAAAAGGCAAACCAATCACAGCAGCTTCTCTGATTGCAAAAAGTTAATTGAAAATGTTCAATTATTTTTGAATTTAAATAGTGTCTAATATAATCCAATAACGGTTTCAATGAGTCTATATCAAACATTTTAATTAACGAGAGAGCTGAAAAGGTTCATGAAAGAAGTGTTTAAAATTTGACCAGTGGGTCACCAAATATGAAACACCTCAAAATTTCTTAAAAATTACATTCACATAGCTAATAGAATCTTGGGATAAATTGATTGCTGGTTTAATCACCTGTGTAAAGTATATTTCATAATTTTAAAATATTTTAATTTCATTCATGGAAAGTATGGCATGTTGAGCTAAAGTTTTTTTCCAACAAATATATTTTAAAAGCACCCTGCAAAGTAACTATAATATTTTCATTGTATTAAATCTTAAAGGATAGTTCTGAGGAAATAGACTTACCTTTAATAATTTATATAAATATTTTATGACATTTAAAATTTGCAGTTTTCCTTTAAATTTGTTAATTAGCTTGATTGTCACAACAATCAAAGGATTTCAGAATATTTGTAAGGATAAAGGAAGAAATCAGTGGATACAGGAAAAGAAATGATAGGGGCAGAGTGAATAATTGAATTTACTCTCATAAAGTACAAAGGAATACAAAAACAAGAGTTTCAAAATGAAGAAACAAATGTTTTTGTTAGTTTTTTTTTTAATTTGCAGAATGGAATTTTACAAGTCATTAATGAAAGACAACATAAAAAAAAGTAAGGTTGAAAAGGTTTGAGATGAGAGAATAGGAAATGAGAAATTGGGAAGGGTTATTCATTTAAGTATTAAAGGGATTATGGGAGTAACAGATGGTAGGATTTATTAATTTAGAGAGTTGTTGGGAAAGAGAATAACTGATAACAGTAGATCAATAGATAAAAATTCTTATCATCTCAATGACTTGGTCTCTGAAGCTCTGTCTGGAAGTCTCAGAAAGGGAAGTCCTTCCACTTGTGACTATGTCAGCTACAAGGGTGTATAAGGTGTTCTGGGAGGATTAGTACCTCTAGTGTGAGGGCTCAAGCAGAGCTGCCCATCTACCTTTGGTGTCCACCTGTTACCCTACTCTCACCTGTGATTCCAAGAAGTTTTACCATATGCAGCAGTCACATCCCAATAAAACTGTCTCCACAGACAAGCTAAAGCAGGTTGAGCTTAGCAAATAGACTTCAAACCCATCCTTAAATTGGGATAACTATCCCAAGACCTCCTCTGGTAGAGTGCGTGACTGTAAAGTACTAAAAGCTTGTTTAGACACAAAAGAGGTCATCCACTTCACCAAGGTCATGATCAGTCTTTTATCTCGCCACTACACTTCAAGAGAGCCCAAGACTGATGGCTTTCTTATGAATTAGATTTGTGACAAAACTATCAGCTCATAAAGTTGTTGAGGGGTGAGATACCCTAAGAGCATTTGGGACTTCCCAGGACAATGTTGCAGATTTGGGGAAGGAATTCACAGCCCCAGTGTCCAAGTTGGGTTTGGCAAAAAGGGTTTATTTACATTGAGCAGTTCTCAGTGGGCTAGACTCTTGATTAGGAAGATAGCAAAGATTTGGAAGATAAAGTTCAATTTTATTTAGTCTTCTGTGGCCCTGGCCTAAGGAGCAAACTCTGGATGAATTAAGGGAGTAATCTCCAGATCAATTGCAGGTGGTGATTATTCCCCAGGCCTGAAACTAAAGAGTGAATTTCAAGTAAATTGAAGGTGGGATTATTCTGAGGCCAGGTTAAAGAGAGAGAGAGACAGAGAGAGAGAGACAGAGACAGAGAGAGAGAGAGAGACAGAGAGAGAGAGAGAGAGACAGAGAGAGAGAGAGAGAGACAGAGAGAGAGAGAGAGACAGAGAGAGAGAGAGACAGAGAGAGAGAGAGAGAGAGAGAGAGAGAGACAGAGAGAGAGACAGAGAGAGAGACAGAGAGAGAGACAGAGAGAGAGAGAGAGAGAGAGAGAGAAGGGGCGAGGTTGTGAGCCAGAACCAAAAGATTCAGGATTTTCTGGCCCAGGTCCCCCATAAAGATCAAGGGACCTTAGAGTCCTATTACTTCATTCTCCCTCAAAAAAGATATGTGTGGGTAGGTGAATTTTTTGCCAAACAAGAGTTGAAGTTGTTTACAAAAGATGAGTAGGGTCATTTTAATTACAGGAAGTTGAAAATCTTTTGCATTAAAAAAGGCACAGCTAAAATTTTAAAAAGAGGCTGATATATGGGAAAACAGCTTTGCCTCAGTAATCTCTGATAAGGTTCTGATTTCCTAGATAAATGTAGGAAAGTAGCACAAACATATAAGGCCAAAAAAATTTCTAAAATGATAAACAGTTGAGGATTAGGAACAAATAGTTCCGTATAGAAGTATCACAAACTTCTAACAACTATATAAAAAGTTCTTCCAATCTTATAAAAAATTTTATACCAGATTATTGTAGTTTAACTTACCAACCAGAAAATTGTTAAAGATGACTAAGGATATAAAATTCAGTCTTGGAGAGTTTTTCAGAGACATGGATACTAAGCATTTTTGATAAAATTATAGACACACACACACACATACACACTTTTGTGTTTTGTTTTTTTTTTTGGTATTGTATCATATTTGTATGTATTTGGTATTGTATTTGGTATGCAGTATATATTTATGTATATGTGTGTATGTTAACATGTAACATTTGGTTAGGAAAAATGGGAAACAAAGCAGAAGTCCTTCAGTAAGGTTATGGATAAAATATGACTATAATAAAATGCTAGTATTGTATAAGAAACAATGAAAGGGACAGACACGGATTAACAGTGTAACTTTTATATAAACCTATAGGGAAATAAGCAAAACAAACAAACAAAAAACAATACACATGGTGAGTACAGCTATTTAAATGGAAGGAACAATGAAATAAAAGCTACCTAAATGATATGAAATTATAATGACTTATTTTGGCCTTGAAGAAGAGTAATGAAACTACAACCTCATTTTTTTCTAGCTGAATTAGTTGAGTAATATAGTAAAAGATATTCCAGATTTTGAGTAAATAGATATGAGTTTAAATTTTGCCTCTTTCTTAATTACTATGTATACTTATTACTTTGCTGAGCATATCTCAGCCTCATAATCTTCAAGGAATATTAAAAACACCTATTTCTCAAGGTTTTGTAAGGATTAGATTAAACAAGATAAAATATATAGACTATTATGCTAGGGAGAGGAAACATCCTTACTTTTGTGTTCTTTGAAAAATCTTTTGTTCCATTGTTTTAAATAATGATAGCTTTGGGCTTTAATAGCATGAGATAAAGCCTATTAGAATGGATCTTATAAGGTTAAGCTGTGTTGTTTTGTTTTATTTTTCCATAAATGGATGTTACACTTTTCAGAAGACTTTTCTTAGGTCTCTTAATAGAATCAGATGACTTGTGATATGCTTTATCAAGTAGGATTTTGCTATTTTTTCCTCATATTTTTTCAGTGTTAGTGTGAATCTAACTTAAACATAGACATTAAAAAAAATACCATAGCTATAGTTACCACTTCTCAGGAATTTAGATAGATAGATATAAATGCATAAGTATATTTATATTATATATACAAGTTTGTGTATATATATATAGATAGATAGATATAGATGTGTATATATAAGATATTTATAGTATAAGTACATATATATGCATCTATATGTCTGTGTATATAACATGACATATATATATATATATATTATGTATATAACATACACACACACACACACACCCCTATATAAAATTTTTTTCAGTGCTGGTATGAATCCAATGTGAAAATAGTAATTTCAAAAAAGTATTGCCAGGATAGCTAGATCACACAGTGAATAGAGTACTAGGTGTGAAATCAGCAGGACTTTAATTCAAACCCAGATTTTGACACTTCTCAGTTATGTGACTCACTTAACCCCAATTGTCTCATCAAAAAATGCATTGTACTTAACACCTCTTGAAAATTTATTTACACAGATATAGGTATAAAAGCATATATTATATATAAATATTTAATATGTAAGTATGTAGATATGTAGATGTAGATATTTACTTATATATCAGTATTTGGTATAGTGTTTTAATATTTGCTTCTCATTTTGGAGTAAGTGATAATCATTACAATTATTTATTTCAACTAAACAATTTCTCATTTGATTTTGGAATAAATGCAAATGGTTTGGGCAAATATTCCAAAATGAAAGCTGAAAGGATTATCTTCCTACTTTGGAAGAAAGATATCCTTATGTTCTGAAATGAGGAAGAAGGTCTTTGGTAATATAGTCAACACTTGTACTATTTTAATATTCATAGAAATTATATGTTTCATAAAAAACAACAACAAACCTACTGAAGAGGAATGTTGTAGCTGTATGATAACAAAAATATTATTTCATAAAGTTATAAATTTGAGTAATCTATTCTAGTACTAATATCCTGTATATTCTGGTTGGAGTCTTTATTTAATAAAGCAATAGAACCAGTTTTAAATTTTATTTTCTTCTCTTCCACTATTTTTGAAATGAATTGCTATAAATTTAATATTTAGTCTCAATGAAACTAATAAATGTACCTTAGTCTTTAACTTCAACCAGGTACAGTTAAATAAATGTCAACAAGTAAAATTATTTCCAAATAATACTTCCTATCACAGATACATACTATAAGCTTTTTCAGAAATAAGGGAACAGAAAAATGAGCAATTTTCTAAAAATTATGAGAACTTTATCTTTTCATCTCTTGACATATTCTCTAAATTGAGACCATTAAACATTTTAACATTATAAAGATGAAATTAAGTTTTTTTGAAACTAAATCATCACTCATTAGTATATCACTTAACTAGCATTTATTATTTGCTCAGCATGTGATGAGCACTAGAGACAGAAAGAAAAGCAAAAGATAATTCCTGCTTTTATTCTAATGGGAGTGACATCATCTAAACATTTATGTATAAACAAACTAAAGGATAAATATGAGATTCTCAACAGAGGAATTGGTAAAGGCTTTATGCAGAAGAGATTTTATTTGGGACTTGACAAAAGGCAAGGAATTCAAGAGACAGAAATGAAGAAAGAATTCATGAAACAAGGAGTGCCACTGAAAGAGTCCTTCAAGTCAGGGGATTTAGTACTTTGTTCATAGAATAGGTGAGATACCAATTTCACTGGATTGAAGAGTGTATGAAGTCACTTTGTGGGTCAGAGACAAAATGGAAGAGTAAAGAATCAGCTGAATGTTTCCAACAGTTCCCTATAAATAATGGTAAAATAAGGCTTCAAATCAAATTTCAGACTCTAAGAGCCAACAAAAGTCAAACTTAAGACATATTTCCAGCATTAGACAAATTTAGAGTTCAGAAAGAGATTTGTGACATGGGTGTAGGGATCACAAAGTAGTGACAGAAGCATCAACAGCTTCAAGAGCTCTCAAGAAAAAGATAGAAAAAGTCCTAGCACTGAGTGCAGGACTACATGATATTTTTAAAATCCATTGCATATGCTCACTTCTGGGTTTATACCTAGTGGAAGGTGGAGCAGAGAACGTTTTGGTCCAGACAGTGTAGAAGTCCTGAGGGGCAGCATTATCTTTGGTCACAAGTGTCCAAGGCTATGAGGAACAATCTCATTTCTTGTCCCAAAGGAGTAGGGGACCTGAGGAGCAGTTTCTATTGTAGTCTGAACGAATCAGGGACCTTTCCTGGATAAGGAATGTTGCAGACCAGGAAAGCAATGACAAATCTCATCTCAGATCACACCACATCGGAAGTGTCAAAAACTTCCACATCTCTAAAAGTTGTTCTCAAAATAGTAGTGCAAAAAAGCCAGAAGTTCAAGTGAGAGTCTTTCCTCCTCACATCAGGAACAGAGTCCATCTCTAACTTGAAGTTCAAAATCAAAAAACAACTTGAGGAAATGACTAAGCAACAACAGCAAGAAGAAGCTCACCCTAAAAATCATCCAAGGTGACCAAGAAAATTAAGATGCAAATTAGAAAAATAAACAAAACAATGAAATCAAAAGTTACAACAAAGCCTTCAAGAAAAATGTGAATGAGATACAATGCCAACAAAATTTAATTAGAAGAAATAAATAGGGAGATTATCTCTTGTTAAAAGGCACATTAAACAAGGAAGTAACATTAATCTTAAACATATGTACCAGATGATGAAACATTGAAATTATTATTTTTTATTACTTAATATTTTATATTTTTCCAGTTATATATAAAACAATTTTTAACATTTGTTTTGAAAACATTGCATTTCAGATTCTCTCCCTTCCTTCCTGCTTCCCATCCCTTGAGAATGTATATGTGAAATTATGCAAAACATTTCCTTAAAAGTCATTTTGTAAAAGAAAACAACCAAAAAACCTCAAAAAAAAAGTTAATAAAAGTGTGCTTCAATTGGTATTCAGGCACAATTAGTTCTTTCTCTGAATAGGAAAAGCATTTTTCATCATAAGTCCTTCAGATCATTTTATTACTGAGAAGAGCAAAGCCATTCACAGCTGATCACCTTACAACATTGTTACTTTTTACACAATGAATTTTACTTTGCATGAACTGATGGAAGATTTTTTAGGTTTTTTGGAGCCGTTCAGTTCTTCATTTCTTACAGCACAATAGTATTCCATCTTAACCACATTCTACAATTTATTCTGCTCTTCCCCAATTGATGGACTTCCCCTCAATTTGCAATTATTTGCTATGAGAAAAGAGCGCTATAAATATTTTTGTACATATGGGTCCTTCTGTGAGCCAGGACTGAATTCTGGATCTTAGTTTGGGCAAAACAACAGAATCCAGCCTCTATGCAATCAGAATCCCCTTTTTCTGATCAATTGTTTGACCCTCTTACCATCTATGTGTATAGCTGAGGTGGGATAGGTTATAAGAAATGAATAATTTATAGGTTTGATAGGTTATAAGAAATGAATAATTTGAGCAATTGGGTGGTTAGAGGATTTACGGGAGTATAAATATGTATATTAAAGTACATTAGTGAAATGGACACTGTGGGTAATATGGATACTGCCCCTGAAACTGCTTGGGCACTCATGAGAATATGAGAATGTTACCTTTGTGTAAACTCTGTCTGAAGAACTGTGCTGCCAATTCTTTACTCCCCAGTGCAGGTGATATCTCTTGTTTCCAAATGCTGGCCCATAAGGCCTCCAGATGTACTATGTTATCTATGACCAAAGACCTTGACTACTTAAAAAATATAGAACTTAAAGAAAAGTTGCCCCCCGTTACACTTCGCCACCTGCCTGGGAAAGGAATTTTTAATGTGATAAATGTTTCTTTTTTTTTCTTTTTTTTTTAAGCTTTTTATTTGTATAACATATGTATGGGTAGTTCCCCAACCTTGATCTTTACAAAGCTTTCCAATACAAATTTTACCCCCAGTCCCCTCCCCTCCTGCAGATGGCAGGAAGTCCACTACATGTTAATAATGTTGAAATGCTTGAGAAGTTATGCAAGAAAAATCCTATCTACAAGAAAAAAAAAAAAGAATCAGAGAAAGGCAACACGATGCAAGCAACTGTCAATAGAGATCATGAAAATGTTACGTTGTGGCCCATATTTCATGTCCCTCTTTCTGGGTGTATATGGTTTTCTTCAGTGAATAACTGGAACTGGTTTGAGACAATTCTTTATTGCAGAGAGCCATGTCCATCAGAATTGATCATCATGTAATACTCTTGTTGCTGTGCATGATGATCTCCTGGTTCTGCTCGTTTCACTCAGCATCAGTTCATGCAAGTCTCTCCAGG
>JAJPUD010021963.1:0-22214 GCA_023553655.1 Myrmecobius fasciatus | reverse complement strand
TTTTCAGTGAATTGTTGTCTTTTTCCAATTCACCAATTTTGTTTTTCAGTTCACCATTTTTATTTTCCAGTGAATTGGTGATTTTTTCCAATTCACCAATTTTGTTTTTCAGTGAACTGTTTTCTTTTTCCAATTCACCAGTCCTATTTTCCAGTTTTTGATATTTCTGTTGCCCTGATCTCAATTTATTTCCCCATTCTTCTTCTAGCTCTCTTTTGAGATTCTTAATGCAATCATCCAGGTAAGCCTTCTGAAAGGGAGACCAACTTAAGTCTGCCTTTGTGGCTTCATCTGGGATTGTTTTCATAATGTCAGGATCTGGGGACTGTTCTATTTTTTCTCCGTAAAAGCTTTCTATGGTGAGAGCTCTCTTCTTCTTGCTCATGATTTAAAGTTGGGATATGGGTCCCCAGCAGAAAAAAACTGCAACAATTTGTATTTGCCCTGGGGCAGTTTGCCGAGTTGACTTCCAGTCTGAGGCTGGTCAGGCTAAATGTGCACTAGGACCACGTTTTCAGCTGCTCTCGATCCACCCTTTACCAAAGGCAGATCTGCCAAAGCACCTGCCCACAAGCAGAGCAAAGTGGCCCAGGCGTCTCCCAGGGGCTTCCTAGGTGCCTAAAATCCGCCCCTCTATTGCAGCCCTGACTTCCGCCCCGGCTGGAGTCTGTTCCTGACCAGCGGCCAATTTCCCCTGAGGCTAACCTTCTCTGGAGTTGTTTCAAGGTAGATTTTTGATAGAAGTGCATTGTAGTCCAAATGTTTGGTGGAGCCCTCACTCCAAAACCAGTTCGAAGGCTCACTTTGTCTGAATCTGAGGGAAGATCTCAGGAGTTCACAGAGAAAGCTGTCTGCAGTTTGCCATCTTGGCTCCGCCCCCCTAGTCTATTGTATTTTTAAACAGGCCTAATTTACATGACTAAAAGCCTTCTGAGAGCTAGAACCTGAGGTTTACAGGAAAACCATAGAAGGATTTTGGGATTTTCCAAGCTTCTCAGTTTTGTGGAATCTGTCCTGTGTCCAAATTTCTTCCCAGGGTCCTAAAATCTGCCAATTTCTTAAAGCCCTGAGAATGGACTTGGGAAAGGGCAGTTTTCTGCCACCTTAAATTCTGGGGTTGTGTGTGTTTAAATTGGAATTCTGATTCTGAAATTATATGAGGCCATTACTATTAACTAGTTTGTGCTAAAATTATGAACTTGTTTATTCTGGAATAAAATTTTAGAAATATATGTGCATTGATATTGAAGTATTGCTACTAAAATTTAAATATATATTTGATTTCATTTTAAGTTAAATTTTGGTTCTCTGATGACTTACATAAAGAAGTCACATGTTTTTATCTCCTAATTAAATGAAACATATTTAAGCTACTATGTTGCTTTCTAAATAGTACATTGGGTGCTTTGTAAAAATTGTATGAGCTGTGATATGTAGTATAAATTTTGTGAAATTTGGTCTTAAGATTTGTCTTGTCCTTTTAAAAAAGAGGTAAAAACAAGAAAGTTTGGTATATAGTGATATATGTAATTAAAAAACAAATTGTATCTGAAATATGTGTAATATGTCTGAAGATTAATAAGAAAGTATTGAGGAACTATTCCTCCTGAAAGAGGGAGACTGGCTACAAAATATTCAAGTCAGGTTTTAATGAAATGATACAAGTTGGGTAGTTGGAAGCTTTCTCCTGGGCTCTGCTGCTTTAAAAGGGGTTAGTGGAATAAGATTGGAACAAATTGTACTTAATTATGAATTGGTAGAGACTAATGATTCTGATAATGGAACATATTTCTAAGATTTTATAAGAAATAATGGGGAGGGATTGCAAATTGAGTGACAATTCCATACACCTGGGCATCTGCCTTCACCAGGGAAAGTGGAAAGAATCAATCAGATTCTTAAGGAATGGATTACTAAATTGACGTTAGAGATTAAATTGCCTTGGACCAAATATTTGGCTATTGCTGTATTAAAGAATTAGAACTGTTCCCAGAAGTAATCTGGAACTTTCACAATATGAGATTAGTTTATTTCATTTGGGAGGGAAAAGGGAAAGAACATTTTTTGAAAAAAAGTATAAGTTTTAAAGAAATTATATACTGGCAGTGTCCTCATCCCTTCTAGCCCTTAGGAAGCAAGACTTGCCGGTCCAGACAACACCTTTGGAGTTTGCAATTCCAGGAGAGTGGGTGCTTACTAAGTCCTGGAAGAAGCAAAATGGGAAGGACCTTGCAAGACGTTTCAGATGATTGATACTTCAGTCTGGAGGCTGAGAGTACCAGGTTTTAAGAAGAACCTCAAGAATGGATTAAGGACAATTTAAAACCTCTAAAATTGACTTTGCATTTAGGAATGTTTTGGTGGGAGGTGGGAATGTTTGTGCTTAGAGGAATTTTTAATTTTGGTGTTGTACCTATTATTTATATTTCCAGAAAAACTTATAGAGGCTCCTTAATTGGAGGAAGTTGAATTAATATTTTTTAAAATGAATAAATTATTCATGTTAATTCTGATAGGGTTCTTTAATGTAAAATTAGGACAATATATTCTATATTCTATGTGATATTTAATTGGTTGCTTTGAGTCATTTTAAAGCTGTTCCCATTATTTACAGGGATATTCTGAGAACAGTGGTCTCTGTCTTTGTCTCTTTGAACATGGTTAATACCTGAACATGTTTTGATATGAATTGGTTATTGAGCATCTTAAAGTAAAATGATTTGTGAAATGTTGAATTTAAAGCCCATCTATTTAGATATGAAGATAAACTGTGCACTTTCTAGGAAGATTATAGTAATACTTATTTAGGATATGTGATTCCTGAGAGCTAAATTTACCTGAAGCTTTGATTAATGAGCCTTGCTATTTGAGATAAAATCTCTTGGGATTGTAGCTGATGTTATTTGGAGTTTTGAATTTAGGTATGACTGTCTGATGGATCACCAAGCCAATAATCCATCATCTGAAAGGAATATGCTACAAGCTATTCAGAGAAATGTGATCTTCAATTGTTACAGGTTAGAGGTTAGGTCTGAGCAAGAGTTAGGAGGGCAACCTTTGCCTTTGCTTAAGGTGGGATCCTTCTGACTCAGTTTCCCAGTGATGTTCCTTTGAATAAGAACCCACATGATTATTACTGAGTCTGGCTATAAGGTAGAATTGTTATTCCATATAATTAGCTAAGGGTGCTTTATCCTGCCATGTATCTGCTCTCAGGCTGAGGCCTGAAGGACCAGTTTTTAATTATAATCATGTTCCTGCTTTTTCCTCTTATAGCAAATTTCTATAATCAGAGCAAGTATCCAAGAGAAGATCTTGCAATTTATATTCTAAATATTATTTAGAAAATTTAGAATTTAGAAAAAGATATTATATTCTAAATAAGCAAATATTTGTCCTAATCATTTATCTGTTGCTAGATGCATATAACTGTTGTTTCTTTTAGAATTTTTGTTGTTGCTCACTTTACTCATAGGAATTTTTTTATGTGTGAAGTTACCTACTCTAATTGCTGGGGATAAAAATGGTTGGGGTAATAGGCTCAGATGAGAGTTGAAAGTACAGAACCTCAATTTGTATGCTGAAAAGGCTCATTAGACTCCAGGCCATGGTGGAAATAATTATTAGTCAGATGACAAAGGCACTGAATTTATTAGTAAGCCAGGCCACTCAGAGTAGAGAAGCAGTACTTTAACATAGATTAATATAAGACTACTTGTTGGATGAAGAAGGTAGAGTATGTGTGAAATTTTAGCTCTGTGAAAATTGATGATAATGGCCAAGAAGTGAAGGAAATTGCGAAAGACATCAGAAAACTGGCCAATGTCTCATTTCAGACCTGGTCCTCACATATGGTCTATGGTGTGAGGTTTATCACCAAATGATGGCAGGCACCAAAAATTGGGATTCTGTTATGTGAAGAATTCACAATGGCCATTCTCTTTGGCAAAAGGTAGATTTATTTGAGAAGAGGTTACAGACAAAATGAAGAGACAAAATAGACATTAGGAGTAGTAAATATTAAATAGATTTGAGAGAACATATAGTTAGCAAGAAAAGGGCTTTGAACAATTAACAATGGAAAACACAAGTTCCTTGGTGGAATTCACAATTTCCCAGTAGAAAGGGAGTACCCCATGAGATTGGGGCATGTCATGTCATTATCTGGCAGGCTAAATCCTGAAAGGGACTCATCACTCTGAAAAAATTAGTTAGCTGTAAGGAGAAGTGGGGTTGAGAAGCAGAGTGAAGTTAAAGGTGATACCACATGGCATGAGAGAAGGAAATCAAAAAACACCACAAGGCAGAATGCTGTGGTGGGCTGACCCAAAGTAAGGTAGCAGCCATAGGATGGCCCACAAGTAGATTTTATAGGGAAGATTTAACCTTGGGGACATAACTGGGATTTCCACAGCAGAAAGATTGAATAATCCTGGAGGATGAGGTCCAGACTTGGACCTTTAGAGGGTGGGACAAAGGAATAAAATTGAAAACAGGTTCTTCCACTCCTGACGAGGATGGACCTCAATAGAGAAAAAAGACAAACCAGACCCAAAGGGATTGGGGATTAAGAACAAGGTGGTTGAGGAAATGTATCAAGAATGGTGTGGGAGGTCTTCAAAGGTTCATAAATAAAGAGGAGGGACTGCATGAGATAAACTGAGTGAAGACTATCATAAGGATGTGGCCTTCACCTGTACCCTAATTGTGACTGGAAATTTGCAGTACCAAGTTGAGCTATAGCTAAAAAACTGCAGGTATTTGGATGAACATTCCCCTCCCATTTCCCACAACCTCTTAATTGGCATTTAAGTACTTCTTTTAAAAGCTATTTATTCTTTTGTTTTGGGGATATATCTCTGTGTCTTGAATGTAAGCCCAGACTCCCCCCAACCTCCCCCACCCCCCTTCTGGTCAATATAATCTTGTGTTTCGAAGTTTGAAGTTTTCACTCCTCTACTGACACCTTGTCTGTTGGGAATTGCTCTTTCTCGGGAGATCATAATAAATCCCTTTTTGCTTTTCTTACTTTGAGAGTTTCCGATTTTAATTTGGGTTCACTGTCCCACACAATGAGAAACATGAAATGGTCCCATGTAACAAAAATAAGGATTTTTAAAAGAAAACTTAAGAGATTTTTAAAATCAAATAAGAGAAATCAAGGAAAAATTAGAAAAAAAAAGATCAATCCACTTAAATGAATAAAATTTTGAAAAGATAATCAATCAATTTTAAATAGAGAACCAAAAACTTAAAGAAAATAATTCCTCAAAAATTAGAATTAGGCAAGGGGAAGCTAATGATGTTCTAAGATAGGGCTTAAACTTTTTTCCATTTGAAACCCCTTTTTGTCCAAGAAATTTTTATGCAACCCTGGGTATATAGGGATACACAATTGATATACGAATCAAATATTTACTAACAATAAGTGATAATTTTATGATCCCCACATTTAGTTACATGTTATAACCTACAGTTGAAGAAGCTTTGTTCTAAACACAAAGAAATAATAAAACAAAATCAAAGAAATGAAAAAATAGAAGAGAATATGAAACCTCTCATCAGAAAAACAACAGATCTGGGGAAGAGATCAAGGAGAAATCATATAAAAATGGAATGTCTAAAAATTATGATTTAAAAAAACCTTGATATAATATTACAAGAAATTATCAAGGAAAATTGTCCTGAAGTTCCAGAATAAAAAGGCAAAGCAGAAATAGAAAGAATCCATCAACCACCACCTGAAAGAGGTCCCAGAAGGAAAATTTACAGGAATATCATAGCCAAGTTTTAAAGCTCCCAGGTTAAGGAGGAAATATTAGAAACAAAAAGAAAAAATAAAAAAAAACATAAATGTCATAGAGCTACAATAAAGATTATATTAAGACCTCACAACTATTACATTGAAGGGTCAAAGGTCTTGGAATACTATATTTCACAGAGTAAAAGAGCTGGATTTACAACCAAAGGTAATTCAATCAGCAAAATTAGTAAAACCCTAAATAAAAAAATGAGTATTAAGCAAACTGACTTTCAAGTGTTTGTGAGAAAATAACAGAACTTAAGAGAAAATTCACCATACAATATTCAGGAGAAATATAAATATTAAGGACAAATTATAAGGAATTCAATAAGCTCAAATGATTTGCTACTTATGTGAGAAAATATCAGTTCTTTTATGATTGTCATTTTTATTTGAATAGTTTGAAAGAAAGACTTGGGCTGAGCTAAATATTAAAGGGTTATTCTAAATAAATAAAATTGTAGGGAGAGATAAAAAAAAGAAACATACAAATGAAACTAAAAAGGAAAGACACAGAAGAAGTTAGTGGGATAGAGAGTAAATATTGAAACCTTACTGTCATCAGAAACATGGTAAAGAGGGAAAAACATATCTAGAAAGGAATTAAAATTTTCCAAATTTAGAAGGAAATAAGAGGGCAAGGGAATAGGATGGGGGAAAAGTATAAGGGAGGGATTCTTAGAGGGGTGGATAAATTAAGGAATAGGAGTACAAGATAGGGGGTAGAAATAAAGCAGAGTGAAGAGGAATAAGAAATAGGGTGAGAAGGATAGTGAGGAAAAATAAGAAAAAAAGAAAAATATACAATTGTAGCTCAAAATGTGAATGGGATGAATTTGCCAACAAAATTGAAACTGAATGCAGATTAAAAATTTGAATTCAACAATATGGTGCTTTCAGGAGATGTTATAAAATACTATGAAAATGAGATATATACAAACATAAAATAAAGGTTACAATTTATTATATGGAAAATCACCGTACTAATCATGATTTCAGACAAAGTTAAAGCTAAAAGAGATTTAATCAAAAGAGGAAAAACATATATCAGCTGTATTATTCAATGTTGTTTTAGATTATTTAAAATAACTAGATAGTATAAAATACTTGAGAGTATCTGTCAAAACAGATAAAGGAATTTGAATATAAACAAAAATACTTTTTGTACAAATAAAATTAAATCTAGATATTGAAGTACTATTTATTGTTCATGGGTAAGTATTGCTCATAAAATTTTTTTATTAAAGTTTTTTATTTTCAAAACATATACATAAGCCATTCTGGAGAGCAATTTGGAACTATGCTTAAAAAGTTATCAAACTGTTCATACCCTTTGACCCAGCAGCATTTCTATTGGACTTACATCCCAAAGAAATAATAAAGGAAAGAAAGGGCCCCACATGTGCAAGAATGCTTGTGGCAGCCTTTTTTGTAGTGGCTAGAAACTGGAAACTGAGTGAATGTCCATCAATTGGAGAGTGGCTGAATAAATTTTGGTATATGAATGTTATGAAATATTATTGTTCTGTAAGAAACGATCAGCAGGACGATTTCAGAGAGGCCGGGAGAGACTTGCATGAGCTGATGCTGAGTGAAATGAGCAGAACCAGGAGATCATTATACACAGCAACAACAATACTATATGATGATCAATTCTGATGGACATGGCTCTCAACAATGAAATGTTTCAAACCAGTTCCAATTGTTCAGTGAAGAAAGCCATATACACCCAGAGAGAGGGATATGAAATATGGACCACAACAGAACATTTTCATGCTCTCTATTGATGTTTGCTTGCATTGTGTTTCCTTTCTCTGATTTTTTTTCTTGTAGATAGGATTTTTCTTGCACAAAAATGATGTGTGGAAATATGTATACGTATATTCGATTTGTCAAGTATTTTAACATAATTAACATGTAGTGGATACCCTGCCATCTAGGGGAGGGGTGGGGAGTGGGGGGGGGGAATTGTAACAGAAAGCTTTGTAAGGGTTAATGTTGAGGAATTACCCATACATATGTTTTGCAAATAAAAAGTTTTTTTAAAAAAAACATATGCATAGACATTTTTCAACATTCACCCTTGTAAAAGCTTGTATTCCAAATTTTTTCCCTCCTTTCCTCCTACCCCCTCCTCTAGATAGCAAGTAATCCAATATATGCTAAACCTGTGCAATTCTTCTATACATATTTCCACAATTATCATGCTGTACAAGAAAAATCAGATCAAAAAGGGAAAAAATGAGAGAAAACAAAATGCAAGCAAATAACAAAAAATGTGAAAAGACACAGCCCTCACAGTCCTCTCTCTGGGTGCAGATGGCTCTATTCATCACAAAACCATTGGAACTAATGCCGATATTATTTTTAAAATGACAATTTTACCTTACTAATCTATGTGATATCCCAATATAATTACCAAAAACGTTATCTTACAGCATTAGAAAATAAAACAGGGTTCACTTAACAGAACAAAAGATAAGGAACTTCAAATAAACCAGGAGGGAAAAGATGTAAAGGAAGCAGATTCAGTAGTAACAGACTTTAAAACATATTATAAGGTAAGAATGTTGTTGAAATGTAAAATGGATAATTTAGTTATTTTAAATTAAAATCTTCTTGTATAAATGAAACCTATGCATTCAAGAATAGAAGAATACTGAGGAAAAAAACTTTTATAGATAATCTCTCAGATAGAATGTGATTGGTATGGGATTTTACTACAGTATGGGAAATGATGAGCTGGTTGATTTAGAAAACCATGGGAAGACTTGGACTTATGAAAAAGGGTGCTATTCATCTTCAAAGAAATAGATGACAAGTAGAAATATGATCTTACCTATATGTATATGTGTATATGTGTGTATCTGAGCTTAATTGTCTTCTGGGGGATAGGGGGAATAAAGTGAAAAGTGTGTAGCTGAGAACAAAAGAAAACGTACAAAGAAGCAAAGAAAAGATAAACAGCTTTAAAAACAATACATAATATTTATTATTCAGAATTTCTTGATTTGGAAATATATTGTTTTATATTGAATTTTCTCTTATGTTCTGCTGTGTATGTGGCAATTTTTTTCTTTTTCTTAATTTTTCACTTAAGTGTAAAATAAATGAAAAAAAAACATAAAAATAATGAAATGCTTCAAGGTTTGCAAAGCACTTTAACAAAATTATTTAATTTGATCCTCCCAACCTTAGGAGATAAGTGCTATTATTATCTATATATTCAGGCATATATATATATGTATATATATACACATATATATTATATATATATATGCACTCAGGAAACTGAGGCAGACTAAAGTAAAATAACTTGCTCAGTATCTGTAGTTGATTTGAATGTTGGTCTTCCTGGCTCTAGCTTTAGTATGCTACCCATTGTGCTGTCTCAAAGATTCTAAGTACTGTTTACTTTTTAAAAAAAAAAAAGATTAAATGGGCTGAAATTTGTAAGAATTTCCACTCAAAGTCAATTTAAGCTTTCCTGATATGAGATGGGGAATAAGGTTGGCGATATTTGGGATTTTTATCACCATAGAAAATATTAAGAGTGGGAGAATATGAGAGGGAGGGGAATCTTTGTAGCATCTCTCTTAGAATGCCCTTCATCTGGAGTAATTGCTTTTTAAAAATTTCTGAATTTTATTCTAAGAATTCCCAGTGGAACTGGAGATGAGGAAAGGAGAATCTGCTATTATCCATATCTGATCCATTTTTATTTCCCTTTCAATATGTTAACTTTATACTACATGTTGGAACACTTGAAATAGTGAGCAGATACTAGCCATGATTACTACAAATAACCCAAGACCACCAGTTCTGCTTGATACCCAACCTGATTAAATCAAAGTTCCTAGGCTCACCTACTTTTAAAATACCCGGCCTAAGGAAAATTCTCCAACTGTTATCAAGTATTTAAATATACTTATATTTTATACATACATATATATATATATATATATAAATGTCTACCCAGCAGGCCAATCCCAAGGAACTATTAGCAAACTTTGTTCAGGGAGTAGACTGTAAGAGAGAAATAATTTCTTTCATATGGAAAAAAACAAAAGGTCAGTCAATAAAAATATCTCTCTTGAATTTAGCTGTTTGAGCCTAGCCAGCAAAATTATATGCAAAATTATATGTTCTTCTTGCTACTATATAAAACACCTGCTCATCCAGGTAGTGATTAGTACAGATTCTTTATGTAAAACAACTGCCCCAAAAAGCATGTCCTAGGACTTACTAGGTTGTATACCTAAGAGCATTCTGAGTAAAAGGATAGAATGAATAAAAGGGAAAACTAGGCTTTTCAAAGTTCAATCTGCATTAAATTAGTGATGTTGGAAACTTCCTTTAGCTGTTGTACTTGGGTCTTTGTCAGAGATTCTTCTTGTTGCTAGACAGCTAAGTTCTCCCATTTAATTTTTTTTCTCCTCACATTTATTAATGATTTGGGTTTTTTTTTTTATACTACAGTGGGTCTCTCATTCTGGTGCTTCAGTAAACTAAGTAGAAAAAATGTAGTTATAAAAACATCTATTATTCTTCTTTTCATCTTCACCATTCATTTTTCCACCCTTACATGTCCTAGGGATGATTTTGCTTGGTTAGGTCCCTTTCAAATTGGGATTACCCTTGATTGCTTCTCTGTTTTATGAAGTAATGGAAGCTCATGGTCTGTATATAATTACTTATCTTTTTTCCTACAAGATTTTGCAAACATATTAACATTTTAAGCTTGTGTTGCCTTTAACTACTATATCTCTTTGCTTGACAAATAAGTCAAGTATTTGCTGGCTGAGTTTTTTTTTTTAATTTCCTTGGCTGGGCAATTGACTTACAGTGGTTGAATATTGGCATATTAGTATAATATTCTGTTTATGAAATTATTGTAGTCTGTGTTTTCTATTACCCATTTTTCATTATTGTTTCAGTTGGTCAGGACTAGATTGTTTCAACTGCTTGCCATATCTTATTTTTTCATTTTTATTTTCTTCTAGTTTTGTACTAATTTTGATCTTTGATTGAATAAATTAGTAGTCTAATCATACATAGATAACTGATTCAGGTACGACTCTTACAGTAGTAATGTTTCCTATGAGTTAAAATATGTTTCATTTTCATAGTCTTATCCAGTCCTATCTATGTGTAGTGTCAATATTTTTTTTCTTCCAGATGATGCTAATGAAAGATGGGGAATGAGGCTTCCATAAAATTTACCAGTTTTTGGTCTCTCTGAGTCTTTTTATTCTTAGATTTTTATGAAAATTCATGAGTATCAAATTATTTATTGCTTTAATTTGGAGAACTCGTTGATTTCTTCTTAAAATTTCTCTCTCATTCTTCATTGCATCAGATTTTGGCGCATAAATTGTAATTATCTTCATGTTTATCACCCTCCCCTCATATTTATTATGAGCATTGCACTAAGAAATAATTATGTATGAAATGAGACTTCTTGTTGCTTTTGGATATACAATAAACCAATTCTGTCACTTCTTTAATAGCTTCTTCGGTGAGAAGAGAAATCCTTCCACAACTTTCTTTGTTCTTCTATTTTAATTTCTAGCAAGGATATCAGGATTAATAATATTCAATTATTCTAGTAAAGTGTTTAGTCAATGATTAATGGACAAGGATCTCATCTTTAGAGTACTAATCACCAAGTTAAAGTTTATGCACAGGGTGAACAACAATTCTCCACTCTTTGTTTCTTACCCCACTATTTTCCAAATGGTACTGTAGAAATAGAGAGGAATTGACTACATAGTAATCAAGACATTTTGTATGTTTTATTTGTTTTGTGAATTCTCACAGCCAAAGAATTCATCACCAAATAGCTAGCCTACTGATAAGGAGTCACTTTGTACTCAACGAGGCTGCATTTAGGAAAGTAGAGTGTATTGTTGGGGTCAGCCTAAAGATCTTTCCAGCAAGTTAGAGATTACTATACCTTGCATTCTGTCAACATAGCCTTCAAGAAGACAAAGTGATTTACATTTATTAGAGTAGAACTGTCATTATTTTCAGCAATATTTTCTACTTGGTATTTTTAAAAGTTGAAGAATTTTAATGAAAAGTATTGAACACAGAGCATCAGAATAAAATCTATACTATTGTCTAAAAATGCTTTTTTTTAGTTTGAAGGTGTAGAGAAGAATATTTGATTAAAGAAACCACTGCATTTCTTTCTTAGGTTAAATCAAGATCTAAACAATATTTTATCAAGGATACTTAATTAAGAATCATTTTGAACCTCAGTATGTTTCCTTAATGTAGAAGAATAGTTAGAATTGAGGGGGCAAGAAAATAAAGAATAAGACAGCAACAGATCACATGAAGTCCATGAAGAAGCAAGATGGGACAAGCAGCCTTGATATGCCAATGGAACAGAAAGGACATAAGGAAGAATAAAGGGTAGCAGATTTGCTACCGTATAGCCCCAATAAGGGTGTGTGTGAGTGCAAGTGTGTACAGCTTTTACTCACACAGTCATGAAAGTATATCCTCATGTTTAAAGAAAAAAAAGGAAATGGTTTAAGAAGCAATGGAATACAGGAAAGAGAGAACTATCTTTGTAGCTGACTAACATGGAGTGAAATATTTTTTTTTCCAGTTGACAGGAATGTGTGATATTTGCCAACTTATTTGACATATCCAGATATCAGTTTCCCCATCTTTAAAAGGAGAACTTTGGGGACTCTTTTAATCTCAGATCTAAGATTGTTTTTAACAAGGTCCATCAGGATGTAGCACTAGTCTTAGGAGAGGCCTTACTGACATGGCTAACACATAGAAACTCTTTTTACCTGTGGTGTGGTTTCCCTCCTCCTCACTCTTCCTCTCCTCCCAGAGTTTACTGGGAAACAAAGAAAACTGGAAGTTAAGCCATTCAAATACTTATATATTCCAGGACTTTGTTACAGCAATTCTTTAAATACTGACTTTTTCTATGGGAATTAGGCATCCAAAGTGACTCTTATCTCTCCATCTAGATATAGGCTCCTGATTTCTCAAGCTATCTTAATTTTCAGTCTCACAGAGATTTATAAGGAGGTTAAAAACTACTAAATATTCTAGTAGATAGAACAGTAAAGTGGAAATCTATATTAACCTCTATATAATAGCTTTATTTTTGGTTTTGGCTAACTTCCCTGTAAGAGAAAAGTGGCATTAAATGCATTCAAAATAACTTGTATATCATGTTATCTATACAGAAATACTATAGCTGATTATCTTCAGGTTACTTATGAGGATCAAGCAGAGAGTTTAATTAACTTCCCATATATCATATGGTTAAGAAAACAGGTTTACCAGCCCATTTTGGTCTCCCTAAAAAGTTACCCAATGACTCATTCCCAAGTCATCTGTAAAACCATACTAGATATCCAGAATCTTTCAGACTAAAGATGATATCTAATTTCCTAGAGTAATTAAGAACTGGACAACTTGCACTGAAATTTTGATATAGTGAGGTCAGTTAATGAGGAATGAATTCTAAAGTAACTTCTATTCTCTTTCAACTTCTTTTAACCTTACCTCTCTTTGTGCTTTTCAATTATCAAGATACTAATTGGCCTATAGAAATGTCCCTCATAGGAATAAACATTCCTTTAGTTAGGAAAAGTCAGAGTTTACTTTCTCTTTTTCCATTTCACCAATTCTATTTTTAAAGATGTGGTTTTCTTCAGTATTTTTCCCCCTATTTCACCAAATGTATTTTTAAGGAGTCTTCATAATAATTTCTGTGTTTCCTTTCCCAAACTCTCCTAAAAAGCTCTCGTTTCCTTTTCCTCATTTTCCTTCCAATTCTCTTTTAAGATCCTTTGTGAATTCTTCTTAGAGAGCCTTTTGAGTTGGAGACCAGTTCATATCCCTCTTTGAGGCTCCATTTGAAGGTACTTTGCTTTTGGTATCCTCAGGGTTTGAGTTCTGTTCTTCCTTGTCTCCAGAATAGCTATCTATGATCAGAGCTTTTTTGCTTTTTTTTTTTTTTAATTCATTTTTAAAGATTGAGTTCTGCTCCTAGGGCACAGGGAAGATTGTCCCAAGCTTCTTTACAGAGTGAGAGAAGCTTCTTCCCCCTCTAAGTGGGTCTGGTGGGATTCACGGCTCACTATTTGCATTCTGTGGTTGCATTGGAGATCTCACAGCTAGAATGCTGATTCAGTGGCCTTTCAAACCAGGACAGAGTAGTCAATGCTGCTATATTTTGGGTAAGTAACTCCCACTATATTCCCCATGCTAGGCCTTTCCACCCTGGGCCTCCCTGTGTTGTACCTCTACTGTGCCACATACCCCCCTCCCCAATTGAAACAAACGTTTCCTGAAGTTCTTCCAAAATATCTTCTGCTGGAAATTTGTTACACTCCAAATATTTGTGGGTTCTATCACTCCAAAATCCATTCAGAGGCTTGATATACTGTTGATTCTGAGGGAAGCCAGGAAGAACTTAGGCAAAGTCCTTTCCATCATCTTGGCTCTGCCCGCTCCAGAGTTTAATTTAAATACTCTCAACTTATTTAGACATTCTGTGTGACCTTTCTAAAAACTAGGTTACAAAGGTCTTTCCCACCATGATTTTTTTATCAGTAGTACTGAATGTCCTAAATTTTTTCAAAGTAAAATTTGCATATGATTATTTGTATTTATTGAATGATAATAACATAATACATGAAGTATGACATAGTGGATAGGAGGACTGGTCTTATAACTAGAAAGATCTGGGTTCTAGTCCTGCTTCTGGAAAATGCTGAAATGATTTGTCTTTGTTTGCCTAATTGCTTAGGTCAACCCCAACACTGAAGACAACAAAAGCATATCACCTAATCAGCACCTTGGTCTAAGGCTAAAATTTAAATATGAAAAAAAAAACATGAAAAACTAAGTAAGACTAGAAAGGGAAGATAGATAGAAAAAGTCCAAATAAATGTCATAGATGACCTACATATTCAAGGTCAGAGGGATATTTTCAGTCACCTTGAAGAGACAGTAAATGATATTCATAATGAATAAAGTAGAATTGCCTGAATTAGAAATAAATCTTATGTTGTCAGTGGTTTTTGTGAAAACCATGAAGTGAAAAGTACTGTCTGAATAACTTATGTTAGAGGGTGAACTTTTGGTTTCATATTTGATTGCTTACAGTTTTGGAGAGGGAAAGGAAAGAAGTAGAATATGGAACTCAAAACAAAAAAAATGTTTAACATTGTTTTTAACATGTAATTGGGGAAAAATAAAATATGTTTAAAAATGGAATTATGGAGTTAGAAGAAGGAAAGGAAGGTTTCTTTGAATACTTATCTAAAGCACGAATTACTATACAATTTGATGGTAAGTGATCTTTCAGAACTGGTGTTGAAAGGCATTAAGACCATGATGAATGCAGTGACCTGACAATGCAATTTGCTTCTCTTTCTCACCATTATGAAACATAGATCCATATGTAGTCAGACACAGCAGGTGTATTGACAAATTTTTCTTACCTATACTCCTCTGACATAAGTAAAGATTCTATTAGCGTTTGTATTTGAGGGTTCATTGAGAAATGACAATTTTTTTAAAAGAGCATCAATAAAACATTATTTGTTTAAATGTCATCTTCTAGAGTTTGCATAACTTCTATTGATGGGGGAACTAATGATTGCATACTCCACAGTCCTGTCACGTGACTTATTTCCTTTTTTTCTTCTTTTTTAATGCTGTAATGTGAGCAAGATACTCTTTATTTTGAGCTAAAATCTGATTCTGTCTTTCCCCATTTGTTCTCTTTTTTGGAATCAAGCAGGATAAATCTAACCCCTCCTATGTGCGATAATCTTTACTATATCTAAAGACAGCTATCAGGTTCCATTACATTTTCTCTTTTCTAGCATAAACCCAGATTTCCTTTAACCATGTCGTGGTTGAACATATTAGGTAAGTTACAAATGTTTGTTAAATTGAATAGTTTTGACTTCCTTCATTATCCTGATTACCTTTCCCAGATACATATCAAATTATCAATGTCTTTTCTCAAATGGGACATACAAAACAATAAACCCATCACTCTAGATAAAAGTCGATACGAGCTAGATGCTATTACTTCTGACATTTCGAAAAGAATAAATTTATGATTGTCCTTGTTCAAATGTTTTTTGACACCACATCATGTTGTGAATTTTAATGAACCTGTAAGTCTACTAGAATTCCTATAACATGTGACACCTTTTTTTATGTGGAAAAACTCCTTGTTTATATGAACTGTTATTTATTTCCTATTGACCACCTTCTTCTGCATACTTTTTTTTCTCTAGTTTTCATGATACTACCTTCTCTGAATGTTCCTTCTCATTTGTCTTAATCATCTTTATCCAGATGATTCCTAGATATATCTATTTAGCTACTCTCTTCCCAAATTTCAGTTTCAGGTCACCAGTTATCTATGGGAAATTTCAAACTGGATGTCCTAGAGACACATAAAATTCAACATGTCTAAATTGAAGCTTATTACCTTTTTACTTAAGCCTTCCCCTCTTCCAGATTTCTTTATTTGTCAAAGGCACAAAGGCACATTCTCCCAGTGTCTCAAGTTTGCATGCCTCAATCATTTGCCATCTATTGTCAAATCTTGCCATTTATATCTTCACAAAATATTTTATATCTGAGCCATTCTCTCCACTCACACAGCTACGGCTTTAGCTTAAATCCTCATCACTTCTTGTTTAAATTATTATGGGAGTCTCCTAATTGCTCTCAAGTCTCTTGCTACTCTAGTCCATCCTACACATTACTGTCAAAGTAATTTTCCTTGTGGATTGGTCTAACTTTGACTCTGGCAAACTCTGGTGATTTTTTTCCATTGCCTCTGGGATAAAATATTAAGTCTTTTGTATTACTTTGAAAGGTCTACACAGTCTTACTTCAATTTGTTTCTAGACTTCTTAGGCATTAACCCCATTCCCATATGTTATGTTTAGTCAAACAGGCCTTTTTTCTTCCTCATTCATGATGTTCCATCTCATATTCCTTCTCCCCATACAGGGAATGTGCTCTCTTCTTAACTCCACTGTTAAGAGGCAGTTTAAGTTAGGATAAAGCCTTTTGTGACAGCTTCTATTCTCCCCAACTGCTAAAATCCTCCCTTCCAAACTACCTTCTATTATAAGTATATGTATTAATTTTATATTTGGGCTGCCCATATTTCCTATGTATTTGTTTGCCATAGTAGAATGTAAACATTATAAGCTAGGGTTTTGTCATTCTTTGTACTTTTATCCCCAGTGCCTCCTGTTGTCCCTGTTATATAGCTGGTGGTTGACAAATACTTTCAGGTTCATTGATTTTTTATTGGATTCAACTGATCTTTTTAGCATATTGAGATCTGTTCAGATCCTTATTTATTACTGAAAGTATTTAGCTTCTCAATTTCACACAATCCACAGTTTGGGTAAGCATTACTTCTCTGTCATCTCCAAGTGACAACAATATGTTTTAAAAATCTTACAACCAGAGAAAATATCGTGTCCTTACAAGGAAAGGAAATCATCCACCTGAAATACCATTTGGAAGGTTCCCATATTAGAATTTTAATCTTTGTTTTAAGATGTTTACTTTAAAAAAGTCAGATGAATAACCTAAGGTGAGAAATGATAAAAATTCTTTAAAGATTAGTGTCAAAAGAGTTAATTTTGTTGCTGTGAATTTTTGCTATTGTTAATATTTTTCAAGTAAAATTCAGGTACGTGTACTGACTATCCTTATCAATTTCCTTCATACATATCAACTTTTTAAATTAATGACGATCTAGTGAAAGAATTAGTTTTGGAAGAGGGAAATTCTGCCTGATGTTAAAAATGTATTGATAAAGAGAAATGAATCTCTATGGGAATTGGAGAAGACCAGGAGGATTTTGGGAAGTATATCCTTTCAACTAGCTGTTAGTCCCATTGTGGCTGCTGCATTAAAACTTTTACTTTAGTCAGAGTTAGGAGTCTTCTCTGGTTTTCTCCTAATCAGTGTGTTAAGCCTTAACAGAGTGATACTCAATTGTGAATTAAATAAATCTTAAAGTTTATTTAAATGCAAGTGTGTAAGGCAAATATTGACTTATGTTTAACTTGAATGTTGTCTTTTAGGAACTAGGTCAAAGGGGATCAAAATGTTTATCTACAAGTTGGCATGGGGCTTTTTTGATGTGTGAGTAGTCTGCAAAAAATGCTAGTAAATGTCATGTATTGTTATCACAATGTCTTATTTCAACTTTCCCCAAATTGACCTGGATTTTTTTCTAGTGTCTTTGCAATTCTCTTTTTAAACAAATGATGAATTATTTCTCACTCCACTAAGAAATGAACAAATGTTCTTTCCCACAGTCCTTATCTCAGAAGCTGCTGCTCCCTCCATTAGAGGAAGATAGTGAGGATGTTGTGATTCCATCAGGAGAGTCTTGTTTTTCTTTTCTTTTGAAGTAATTTGGTTGACTAGCCGTCCCTCTTGCTAATGACCCAAATGCCATTTCATTTGTGAAATGAAAAAGAACAACACATGAACAGAAATGAAATTACCTAAATGACAAAGGAATTCATGTAAAGTGTGTGGTGAGAAAGACAATAGGGTCTGCAGCCTATTCAGAATGCCACATTGAACTCATGGTTTGTGGTAGAGGAAATTATATATAAATTATGAACTATTAGAGCAGAAGGGTTTCTATTGGCATTGAAGATACTAATACTGTAAACTCCACATTCAAGGTAATTTCATCAGAATCGATATCCTGGTCAATACAGTGCCATTTGGGGAGAACATTTCTCTTTATTACTCTGACAATCTGAAGCATTGGTGAGCTTTTGGTTTCTAATTGTAATTGATAAGCAGCTCCCATCCTGCCAACTATTGAGCTCTACTAGCTTAAGGCCTCTTCCGCTTTTCAATATCATTTTGGTATAATTGAGATGAAATGATCAATTAGTCTCTTAAACACAGCATCTGTGTTTGGAGGGCAAACTGAGAATGTAAGTAAAAATCAATTTTGTGGATGAATCCATGGGGAGGTGGGGGGGGGCAACTCTTCCCCTTCAGGAAAAGCTTCCTTCACTATGAAAAGTCAGATGATAAGAGTTGGGGCAGAAGTGACAGATTATGTATGAATTTAGCTTAATACCTGTGGTGAAATTCCAAACTGGAAAACAGCTGGTGGAGAGAGAAAAGGCTCAGCCTAATGCTAAATGGGTTAAATAAAGCCAAGTGACTTCAAGAGGAATAATAATGAGCTAAGCTTTTTCATGGAAAGGAATAATGAGGCCAGGGTCACAAATAATATATATCTAGAAATATACCTTAGCAAGATGCAGACAAGTAATACCAACATTTCAGGATAAAAAGAAAATGGACAAATTCTTTAATTTTTAAAATATATATTAAATTTGTTTTTAATTTAATATAAATATTTTCTCATTCATCTCCATTCCCATTAATTCACATTCAGAAAAAAAAATTAAAAAGAAAAGCAATTTCTAACAAATATACATAGTCAAACAAAACATTCCCTCATTAGCTGTGTACAAAAAAGTTATGTCTCCTGTATTCTTAATCTATCACCTCTCTGTCAGGAAGTGGGTAGCATGCTTCATCAATCTACTAGAGTCATATATGATCATTGTGTTGATCAGAGTTATTACAAATTTCAAAGTAATTTGCTTTTATACTGTTGCTGTCATTGTATAAATTGTTCTTCTGGTTCTGCTCAATTTCTTTTCCATCATTTTTTATAAGCCTTCAAACTGCTATTTTTAATAATATTAATTATAATGTAAATTGTTGTCTTGGTTCTTCTCATTTCACTTGACACTAGTTCATATAAGTTGTTCCATGTCTCTTTGAAACTATTTCCTTATTTTTAACAGTGCAATAGTTTTCTAGCACATTTTTATACCACAGTTTATTCAGCCATTCATAAATTGAATGCTAGAAGAAGACTTAGAAGTCCCCTAGTCCAAGCCCATGGGCTTAAAGGTCAAGAAAGAAGCTAATCATCTTTCTTAATATATATTAATATAATTATAGTTTATGGCACACTAATTCAAACAAATTAACCTACATAGGGGAAAGAACCCCAGACATGGAGTAGTTAAACCTTAGATTCAAAGTCCAGGTCTGAGTCTAGCTGTGAGACTGAGAAAGCCAACCTCTTAGAATTCCTGTTTCTTTATTTATAAAATGAGAATCATCTCACTTATATGATTTACCTTCTTGAATTATTATATGTGAAGTACTTAATTATTCCATAAATGTGAACTTATTACTGCTTTTAATCATTGGAATTTCTGCCCTGCTAACTCAGCAAGGTGAAGAGTTTCATGTAGCAATTTGGAATTATGCCCCCAAAGTTATTAAATTGTAAATACTCAGCAATATTAGTACTATGTCCATATCCCAAGGAGATCGAGGAAAAAATAAATATGAAAAAAGTATGTCAAGGTTTCTGAGTGCATTTCTCAAATGTCACCATATATATCCTTCCTAACTAGAACCCCATGTGGAAAACCTAAGTGGAAAACCCCATGAAGTCTCATATTGCTTCTTTGGAGTATGATTGGTGAGCCAGTAGCTGTAGAAAGTCCTGAAATGCTAGAACCACAAACGTGATGACTGAGGGAGTGAGAAATGGATATTCTCCAACCTGGTAAACTCTCAACAAAGTCTGCCAAGAACCTTTACCAAGTATCCACATTATTGGGAATACTCTGTTGGGCATGATGAGGAGTTCTAAAGGAAGTGATACAAAGGTGCCTCTATCCCTGCCAGCAGCTAAGAAAATGGAAAAAGAGAGAACCAGAGGAGTTGAGGCAAGTTAGAAGTGTGTCGTCCCATAAAGCACTCTACTGAAAAGAAGTTTAATTTTAGTTGGCAAAGAACTATATTTGCTAGAAGATGAAATATCCACTCCCAGAATAAGGGAATTGGGGAATTAACCAAACCACAAGGACCCAGAGGACCTTGTAAATCGTGCAGCTGCTGAATAACCACAGGGCTGTGATGAAAACCATGAGGATGTATCCAAAGCACAAAAGAGCATAGAAAATGCTTTTTGTAAGCCCAGAGATGAACAGAAGCTGGGCAATCTGTCCTCTGAGAAGACAGAGATCTAGGACAACAGTTTTGATAAAAAGCCTGGCTAAACTTTCAATTGGTATATTTATTTCTCCCATTTCTGTTCAGTTGGATTTGTCTTTAACTAGTAATTTATAGTTTATAGTAATTTATTGGACTATAGTCTAAGCAGAAGAAAATACTGAATTCTGGACTATGGAGATGATGAGGGGAAGAGGACCATCTATCCATGGCTTATTTAGTCACATTGTGGGAGAGTCAATACTCTTTAGTGCAGGAACTTAATAGCTGTAAATAAATAGATTTTTCCACTCCAGATAACAGGGCAAGTGAGCTTGGTATGAGTCTCCCTGGTCTCTTAATTACTTGTGAAATTCAAACTTGTAATTGCTGATGTACATGCTGCTCCTAGGAAAAACAACCTGTTAAACCAGCACCACGGTTCTATTTCCTTATGTGTGTTTGAGCCTTCTTTGAATAACTGGAGCCATGAAGAAACCAAACCATTGCTGGGGACAAGCCAGATGGATCCTTCACCAATAACTTTGGAGCGAATTTCTGATAGGCATCTCTAGTTATTAACAATGACATTTTCTATTAATCTGGACTTGTTCTCTTGAGGAACCTGTGGGATTGCTTTGCCAAGCTGTTGTTCTGCCTCAGATTACTTATTAAAACATTTGACTGGGGTGATATACAAATAAGAATTTCAAAATCCTTTTTAAAATACAAAGCAGGTAGAGTTTTACTCAGATGTTTGTACGTTATCGAGCTGACACTTTTCTGTCTCCACTGCATTATAGTCATTCCTTCTAAAAGTGAGTTTCAACTCTAAAGAATAAAGAGAAATAGACACATCTTACTGCTTTCCTGTACTAAGACCAAGTTGAGGTTAAAGAAAAGACAGTTTAAAATTTCAGAAGTTAGACATGTTTTTATCTGAGTTGGGAAACAAAATCAAAAGTCACTTTGTACTTTTATCAGCTGTCAATATGTGAAAAGATTCTCTGACTTTGGCATTCTGCTATTGATGGCATATTCTTATATAACTGTCCTATGCCAGTGAAATTCACCAAAAATAAGGGTGGGGGGGGTGGAATTTGTTATAGTAGAAAGAGGACTGATTCTGGGATAAAAGAACTTGTGTTCAAATTGTGTTTTGGACGCTTACTATATGTATGACTTTGATAAGGCACTTTATGTTGTTACCTGATAATGAACCCCTGTGACAATTTCCACATTTGTAAAATGGAAGGGTTAGACTAGAGGGCCTTGGAGGTCCCTCCTAATTCTAGACTTATGATCTTCTGTGAAACAT
>JAJPUD010021962.1:0-22216 GCA_023553655.1 Myrmecobius fasciatus | reverse complement strand
ATCATCATACACGGCAACAACAGTACTATATGATGATCAATTCTGAGGGACATGGATCTCTTCAACAATGAAATGTTTCAAACCACCTCCAATTGTTCACTGAAGAAAGCCATATACCCCCAGAGAGAGGGATGTGAAATGTGGACCACAACATAAAATTCTCATACTCCTTGATTGATGTTTGCTTACATTGTGTTTCCTTTATCTGACATATTTTTGTGTAGATAAGATTTTTCTTGCACAACAATGATAAGTTTGGAAATATGTATACATATATTCGATTTGCCAATATTTTAACATAATTAACATGTAGTGGATATCCTGCTGTCTAGGGGAGGGGTGGGGAGTTGGGGGGAAAATTTGTAACAGAAAGCTATGTAGGGTTTATTGTTGGGGAATTACCCACACATATGTTACGCAAATAAAATTTTAAAAAAAGTTAATTGGAAATTAAATAATATAATCCTAAAGAATAAATGGATGAAACAGCAAAGCATAGACACAATCAATAATTTCATCCAGGAGAATGACAATAATGAGACAACTTAGCAAAATTTGTGGGATACAGCCAAAGCAATTATAAGGGGAAATTTTATCTCTAGATGCTTACTTGCATAAAATAGAGAAAAAAGATCAATGAATTGAGCTTATGACTAAAAAAGCTAGAAAAAGAACAAATTTAAAATCCACAATTTACTACAAAATTTGAAATTCTGAAAATAAAAGGGGAGATTAATAAAGTTGAAAATAAAAAAGCTATTGAATTAATAAATAAAACAAAGACTTAATTTTATTAAAATATAAACAAAATAGATAAACATTTATTTAATTTAATTAGAAAAAGGAAAGAAGAAAATCAAATTGTTAGTCTCAAAAATGAAAAGGCAGAACTTTTCACCAACGATGAGGAAATTAGAGCAATAATTAAGAATTACGTTGCCCAACTTTATGCCAATAAATTTGATAAATTAAATGAAATTGGAAAATATCTACAAAAATATAGATTGCCCAGGTTAACAGAAAAGGAAATAAATTATTTAAATAGCCTCATTTTAGAAAAAGAAATGGGACAAACTATTAATCAACTCCCTGAGAAAAAATCTCCATGGACAAATGGATTTACATTTGAATTCTAGCAAACATTCAAAGAACAATTAATACCAATCCTATATAAATTATTTGAAAAAATAGGGAAAGAAAGTGTTCTACCAATTTATTTCTATGACATAAGTATGGTACTGATAGCTAAACCAATTAGGGTGAAAACAGACAAAGAAAAGTATAGACCAATTTCCCTAATGAATATTGATGCAAAAATCTTAAATAAAATGTTAGCAATGAGATTACAGAAATACGCTCAAAAAGTTATCAAACTGTGCATACCCTTTGACCCAACAATGTTTCTACTGGGCCTATATCCCAAAGAGATCATAAAGGAATGAAAGGTCCCCACATGTGCAAGAATGTTTGTGGCAGCCCTTTTTGTAGTGGCTAGAAATTGGAAATTGAATGGATGCCCATCAATTGGAGAATGACTGAACAAATTATGGTATATGAATATCATGGAATATTATTGTTCTGTAAAAAACAATCAGCAGGATGATTTTAGAGGTCTGGAGAGACTTGCATGAATTGATGCTGAGTGAAATGAACAGTACCAGGAGGAGATCATTATACACGGCAACACCAAGACTGTATGATGACCAATTTTGATGTATTTGGGTCTCTTCAAAATGAGATGTTTCAAACTGGTTTGAGAGGCCTATGGGATCTAAGTGTGGATCAAAACATAGCATTTTCATGCTTTCTGTTGATGTTTGCTTGCATTTTGCTTTCCTTTTCCAGTTTTTTTTTTCTTTTAGGTGTGATTTTTCTTGTACAGCAAGGGAACTGTATAAATATGTATACATATATTTGTTTTGTCATATATTTTAACATAATTAACACATATAAGATTACCTGCCATCTAGGTGAGGCGATGAGGGAAAGGAGAGAAAAATTTTGAACAGAAGGCTTTGCAAGGGTTAATGTTGAATAATTATCCATGGGAATCTGTCTGCCAAGGAAAAGTGAGGAACTATAGGAAATAAACTACAAAACACTTTCCACACAAATAAAGTCACATCTAATCAAGTAGAAAAACATCAAGTGCTCATGAGTAGGCCAAGCAAAGATAGTAAAAATGACAGTACTACCCAAACTAATTTACTTTTTTAGTGCCATACCAATCAAGCTCCCAAGAAATTATTTTACAGATCTAGGAAAAATAATAGCAAAGTTCATTTGGAAGAACAGAAGGTCAATAATTCCCTTGAATTATTGAAAAAAAAAGGTTGATGAAGAAGCCCTTGCTGTACCAGATCTAAAACTATACTATAAAGCAGAATTCATCAAAACCATTTGGTACTGGCTAAGAAATAGAGCAGTCGATCAGTGGAAAAGGATAGGATCATTGGACAACCTAGGAAATAGCTATAGCAATCTAGTGTTTGATAAATTCAAAGACCCCAGCTCTTGGGATAATTACTCATTACACCTAACACCACATACCAAAATAAGATCTAAGTGGGTTCATGATTTAGATATAAAGAGTGATATTATAAGGAAATTGGAGGAACATAGGATAGTTTATCTATCTCTCAGGCCTGTGGAGAAGGAATAAATTTGTGTCCAAATAGGAACTGGAACACTTAATTAAGCACCAGATAGATAATTCTGATTATATTAAGTTAAAAAATTTTATACAAACAAAGCTAATGCAGACAAGATTAGGAGGGAAGCAATAAATTGGGAAATCATCTTTACATTTAAGGGTTCTGATAAACGTCTCATCTCTAAAATATATAGAGAATTGTCTCATATTTATAAAAATTCAAGCCACTTTCCAATTGATAAATGTTCAAAGGGTATGAAGAGACAATTTTCAGATGATGAAATTAAAACTTTTTTAGTCATATGAAAAGGTGCTCCAAATCACTATTGATCAGAGAAATGCAAATTAAGACAACTCTGAGATAACACTACATACCTGTCAAATTGGCTAAAATGACAGGAAAAGATAATGAAAAATGTTGTAGGGGATGTGGGAAAACTGGGACATTGATACATTGTTGGTGGAACTGTGAACAGATCCAACTGTTGTGGAGAACAATTAGGAATTATGCTCAAAAAGTTATCAAATTCTATTTCTATTGGGCATATTTCCCAAAGGAAGGAATGCGACCCACATGTGCAAGAATGTTTGTGGCAGCTCTTTCTGTAGTGGCTAGAAACTGGAAACTGAAGGGATGCCAATCAATTGGAGAGTGGCTGAATAAATTATGGTATATGAATGTTATGGAATATTATTGCTCTGTAAGAAATGACCAGCAGGACGATTTCAGAGAGGCCTGGAGAGACTTGCATGAACTGAGGCTGAGTGAAACGAGCAGAACCAGGAGATCATCATACACAGCAACAACAGTATTACATGATGATCAATTCTGATGGACATGACTCTCTGCAACAAAGAATTGTGTCAATCCAGTTCCAATTCTTCACTGAAGAAAACCATATACACCCAGAGAGAGGGATATGAAATATGGGCCACAACGTAACATTTTCATGATCTCTATTGACATTTGCTTGTATTGTGTTGCCTTTCTCTGATTCTTTTTTTTTTCTTGTAGATAGGATTTTTCTTGCATAACTTCTCAAGCATTTCAACATTATTAACATGTAGTGGACTTCCTGCCATCTAGGGGAGGGGAGGGGACTGGGGGTAAAATTTGTATTGGAAAGCTTTGTAAAGATCAGTGCTGGGAAACTACCCATACATATGTTATACAAATAGAAAGCTTTAATAAAAAAAAAAAGAAGAAATGACCAGCAGGATGATTTCAGAGAGGTCTGGAGAGACTTGCATGAACTGATGCTGAGTGAAATGAGCAGAACCAGGAGATCATTATACATGGCAACAAGACTATATGATGATTAATTCTGATGGACATGGCTCTCTTCAACAATGAAATGTTTCAAACCAGTTCCAATTGTTCAGTAAAGAAAGTCATGCATACCCAGAGAGAGGGATATGAAATGTGGACCATGACATAATATGTTCATGCTCTCTATTGATGTTTGCTTGCATTATGTGTCCCTTCTCAGACTTTTTTTTTTCTTGTAGATCGGACTTTTCTGGCACAGCAAGATAACTGTAAAAATATGTATACACATATTCTATTTGTCAAGTATTTTAACATAATTAACATGTATTAGACTTCCTGCCATCTGGGGGAGGGGTGGGGACTAAGGGGGAAAAATTTGTAATGGAAAGCGGTCAATGTTGAAAAATTACCCATACATATGTTTTGCAAATAAAAAAGTTTTAATAAAATTTGCTCATGGATAGGCTGAGGCAATGTAATAGAAAATGAAAATTCTACCTAAATTAATCTATGTATTATGTGACATACCAATCAGACTGCCAAGAAATTACTTTACAGAGTTAGAAAAAATAATAACAAAGTTCATCTGGAAGAAAAGTTAAGAATTTCAAGTAAATTAATGATAAAAATTTGCAAATGAAAGAGGTTTACCTACATCAGACCTAAAATATATTATAAAGCAGCAGTCATCAAAACCATTTAGTATTAAGAAATAGAGTAATTGATCAATGGAACAGGTAAGGTTCACAAGACACAATAGTCAATGGCTATAGTAATCTAGTGTTTGATAAATGCAAGACCCCAGCTTCTAATATAAAAACTCACTAAATGACAAAAAATTACTAAGGAAATTAGAAAATAGTGTGGCAGTAACCAGGCATTGACCAACACCTGACACAATATTAAGGTAAGGTTGAGATGGGTTCATGATTTAGACATAAAGGGTGATACTATAAGCAAATTACAAGAAGAAATGATAGTCTGCCTCTCGGTTTTATGTAGAAGGAAGGAATTTATGGGAAAAGAAAAACTAAAGTACATTATGAAATGCAAAATGGATAATGTTGATTACATTAAATTAAAAACAATTTTGTAAAAACAATACTAATTCTGAGAAGATTAGAAGAGAAGCATAATACTAGGAAAAAACATTTTTATATCCAATAGTTAGGATAAAGGCCTCATTTCTTAAATATATAGAGAACAAGCCATTCTCCAATTGATAAATGATCAAATATGGACAGTAAATTTTCAGATGAAGAAATGAAAACCATTTTAGTCATGAAAAAATGTTCTAGTGATCAGAGAAATGCCTATTAAGAAAACTCTGAGGTAGTATCTCATACCTCTCAGATTGTTTAAGATGATAGGAAAAGATAATGATGATGTTGGAGGAGATGTGGGAAAATTGTGACACTAATACATTGTTAGTGGAGCTGTGTACTGATCCAACCATTCTGGAGAACAACATGATGTTATTCCCAAAGGACTATTAAACTGTGCAAACCCTTTATCCAGCAGTGTCTTTACTGGGCCTGTATCCCAAAGAGATCATAAAAAAGGGAAAAAAAACCCATGTGCAAAAAAATGTTTGTAGCAGCCTTTTTTTGTGGGGGCAAGGAACTGGAAACTGAGGTGATAATTAGTTTGGCAATGACTGAATAAGTTATATGAATGTATGGAATATTATTGTTTTATAAGAAATGATGAGCACAATGATTTCAAAAAGGTCTGAAGACACTTACATGAGTTAATGCTAAATGAAATGAGTAGAACCAAGAAAACACAGTACACAGCAACATCACATAAAAGATGTGATGACTGGTTCTGATGAAATTGGTTCTTTGCAGTAAGGAAATGATTCAGGCCAATTGCAGTAGCCTTCTGGATTAAGAGAACCATCTGTATCCAGAAAGAGAACTGTCAGGATTGAATGTGGATCACAACATAGTATTTTCACTTTTTTATTTCTGTTTGCTTGCTTTTATTTTCTTTCTTGTTTTTTTTTTCTTTTTGATCTGATTTTTCTTGTGCAGCATGATAAAAGTAGAAATATGTATAAAAGAATCATACAACTTTAACATGTATTGGATTATTTGCTGTCTAGTGGAAGGATACAAGGGAAGGAATAGAGATAAATTTGAAACACAATTTTGCAAGGTGAATATTGAAAAATTTTGTTGCACATATTTTAAAAATAGAATTTTTTAAAAATTATTTATTTACTATTATTTATACTATTATATTATTTATATATATAGTATATATACATAGTATGTATATATACTAATATATAATATTATATATACTATTATTAAAAAAAAGTTGTATCAATGAGTACAACCATTCTGGAAAACAATTTGAAATTATACACAAGAAATTTACTAGGGCGCGTACTTTTAGGTTAATATTTAGATTAGTTCAAAGAAAGAGGAAAAGATTGTTTACATACAGCATTATTCATAAGACTTTTTTTGTAAAAAAATTAGAAACTAAAGGATATCCATCAGTTTAAAAATGGCCTAATAGATCATGATGTATGAAAATGATAAAGTGTTGTTTTGATGTAAGAAATGAAAAAATGGGTTTTAAAACACAAACACACACAGGTACACATACACATGAAACCAACCTCAGAAACTTTACATCAACTGAGCCAGAGTAAATTAAATAGATCTAAAAGACCAATTTCTAAGCAATTTAAATATGAAACAAAATCAAAATTTTTTATCAATTATTAAAAAATAAAATAGGAAGGATCATATTTCCAATATGTACAATAAAAATTGTAAAAAACAAGCAGTTTTGAAATCTGTAAAAACTGATAAATACATTAACAATATTTGATTACACAAGACCAATGATGAAATGTGTTTATTACAAAAAAGTGAAAGCTTTAAGGTACACAATGAGATATCTATTTATCTATTTGTCTGTCTCTGTCTGTCTATCTGTATGTATATAGATAGAGAAGACATAGCTACCTGTCCTTCCTTTTTATATACATGTATATCCACAGAAATGCTTATATATGTATATGTATATGTACATATATATATATATATATATATATATATATATATATGATAACTATATATAATCTATATCAATAGCCATGTCCATGGAGGGAGAAAGAGAGAGAAAAGACAGAGTGAGACTGAGGATAAAGAAAGAGAGATACAGACAGAGAAACAGAGACAGTGACAGAGATAGAGACAGAGAGACAGAATCAGAGAGAGAAACATATATAATCAGAGACAGAGAGACAGAAAAATATACAGCCATGAAGGATTATATTTGTTCATGACTATTTTTTTTCTTTAAGTGCATAGATGGGAATGGCAGTAAAAAGAAATTTGTATGAATTTTAAATAATTGAGAAATGGGTGGAGGTGCTACAAAGTGAAATATTACATTCACTTTAAGATACAATAACTTATTATTTTTATTTTGTTATAAAGGACATTTACCAAAATGAGATTAATTTATAAATATGACTTTATTTATATAATAAGTTAAATAAGCCAATAAACTTATTTTTAAATATGTGTTAAGAGCTCCATTTATTTAGTTTTATCAAGTTTTAAGGGAGAATGATTTTGAGGAAGAGATAGTACAGCACAAAACTAAGAACTTCCCAACAGGAATTATAATTGCTTAAGTGATTCTTAAATATTTGTGGAATTTAAAAATGTTATGCTGTTGTATATGTGGTTAGGATTATGGACTAACATTTTCACATTCTCTTTTCTACTTCTTATTTTCTACTTATATTTAAGTCAAAATGTAAGATCTATGAATTACTCAACAATCATTTACTGAAAATCTGTTTTGTGTTAAGATCTATAATTGTTGTTTTATAAAAGACTTTGCCTCTAATTTCATATGTTTTACTTGAGTAAATGAGGCAAACAGATATTTTGGTAACCACAAAAAAGAGTGTAAAATTAATTCCTAATTTGTGCATTATGGTTTAAAGATGCTGCCAGGATTCAGAATAGATCTATGAATATTGGATCTCTCATAGTCAAGGATGGGCTCATGGGATGCAATTTACTGGACATGAATAATCCTAATCATGTTAAAGTTGGTGATAAGATAGGATGACTTCCAGGCAAAAACCATAACAGAATGAATTAAGAATTTTAGAAGATATTGAAATATAAATCTACATTTTTATTGCATCAGAATTGAACAGAATTTCATTTCAGTTCAATTCAGTAAATATTTCTCAAATATCTTTCATATCTAAAATGAGGTACTATGTGCTGGAGACACAAAGGAAAAAAGAAGAAAAAAACAATTATTTCCCTTGAAGGAAATATTATATTACAATGGAGGATATTCCATTTGCATATACAATTATTTAAAGAGAGAAATAATTCTAAGTTAGAGGGAATCAAGGAAAAAAAATTAGGAAAGAATTTGAATATGAGTTGATCCTCAGTAAATGATTTTTAAAAAGGGCAAAGGAAAGGTCTAAATTCCAGAGCACAAGATAATCTTAGGGAGAAGAGACATGACTAATTTGAGGACAAGTTGATTGGAATTTAGAGCAATTCAAATGGAGTGATGTGGAGCAGTATAAGCATTTGCTTTCCTCATTGAACATGTTTCTAACCACAGTGAGATTAATGTTGTACTTGGATAATAGAGTAACATAGGTAAATCAATAAAGAAATAGATGCAATTCATTATATAATTCAGTCCTGGATTGCTTGGAGTACACTCTGTTATTGAAAACAGACAACAAAAGGAAAAACAAATTTTTTTAGGGACACCTGACTCCTAAAATAGCTAACAAGATCTACTGACCATATAAATTAGATAAAAATAAAACAAATTTTATGTTTATTTTTCTATGTTCGATATTTAGCAGCAAAAAAAAAAAGAAAATATGGAAAACATTGAAGCCACAATAAGAAAGTCTTCTAGGATTCTATATTGTTTGACCAAACTGCAAAGTAAAAGAAAGTGAAATAGATGTATAAAAAGTCTAAGGAAATATCAGGAGAAATTTTATAAGTAACTAATTTCATCTATAAAATGAAGGGGTCAGGAATGTATCTTAGTATAGTACTTACAAAAATAAAGCAAAGATAATATATTTGATAAGTCAAAATACATATATTTATTAAATTATTCATATTGTACATAATTCCATATATTTAAATCACAGCCTAAAAGACAGATATTTCAGAAAATGTTCCCTCTAGTGAATTACAAAATAGATTAGCCAGGTTGAAGAGGCTACATTCCCATACAGGAACATTTTGTTGTTGGGACTGCTTCAATAATCATGCATTTGGCTGGATCTATAAACTTCATTTGAGCCCACCTGGATCCATTTTGCTATTCATGCCCAGGGCAAACACACTATCCTAGTATGCAACAAAATGGACTAGAAGATCAGCTTCTGCTCTTTGATGTGGAGGTGCCAGATGTGAAATTTCCAGAGCACATAATCCTGTTTAATAATAGAGAAGTTGCAAAAAGACCCAATAGAATTGTCACTGTCTACTAAGGAAAGAAAAAAAAAATATGTTAATTAAGGTGATGACTACAAATTAAAATGAGAAAGAAGCCTAAATTCCCATGGTCAAGAAATGCAAAAACTTAAGTTAGAAACCACTTTTCCATTTTTCTGTTTTTAGGATGAAGAAGAAAGTTAAAACAAGGTTTATAGCTCCTTGGCTCCTTCTTCTTCCCCTTGTTTTTTATCACAACTGTGAATATGCATGTTCCAGATTTATACCACCCCCAATTATAGAAAGGAATATGACCACATGGTTTAAAATGTGGTCATTTTTCAGATGTCTATAAGACAAGTGAGTCATGCAGAATAGATCAGCTTCTTCAGGGTTCAACTCTTTATTCTGTTTCATGCCTTTCGATAATGAAACAAACAGCTTTTCAAGTACAATTTTGAGCCAATCTTTTTCCCATTCTTTCTATCCATAGTCTTTACCTAGAACAGTTCCTGGCATATAATAAAATTTTAATACTTAAATGATCTGGAACAGCCTGTCTTGGTGTAGAAAAATAATTGGTTGCTATGTAAATTTTATCACCGTTACCAATTTATTTCTTGGAAAATAAATATGCCCTATACACTTCCCTAATAAAATTGCAAATGATAAAATTTAGGTGAATAATATCCCATTTAATGTATTTTTCTCAATTCTAAATGTTATCATTGCAATTGGGATTTTTTTTTTGCTAACAAAAACACTCAACTAAATGTCTTGGAGCTTACTTACTAGTGTTGGTTCTACTATTGTTTTACTCTGTGTGCTTAATTAAATCAAATTACCTCTCATTTAGGTCATATCTAAAGTTACTTTTACAGATTACTCATCTTTAAAATAAGAAAAATAGATTTCCCTTTCCTACATCATAAGTTAATCCCACTGATTCCATCTTTAATTCTCTTGTTTTTGTCTTTTTTCTGGCTACTCTTATAGTCACCTTCTGGAATAGATTCTTAGGAGGTCTCTGACGTACCAATATATTCATTCCCTAATTTATCTTTGGAATACCAACTGCCTTTCTTAAAATAGCTCTGACGATGTCACTCTCTTGCTACAGAAACTACAGTGGGAACTTTATTGTAGATAGGATAAATCATTACAAAATCTTGCTTTGGCAATCAAAGCCCTTAAGACACTATTTACAATTTATCTTTCTAAAATAATTATTTACTTTCTCATGCAAAATATTTTCCTGCTATTTAAAACACGCATATCTATCTATCTATCATCTATCTATAGTATTCTATATTCTACTATACTATATATGACTCTCTGTCTATGTGAGAATATGAGGGAAGAGGATCATGAATAATGGAAGCATCAAAAAAAGCTCTATATAACTATCAATATCTGGATAACTCTTTCTGTAGAGAGTATTTACTTGTGACTATATATATTTGCATATATGTAGTGTATTAGTATATATGTGTGTATATAGAATGTATCTAAAGTACAGAGTAAAAATAAAAATATATTTACTCCATATGCATACATATATATTTATATGCACATACAGAAACATGCACTAGGTGTGTATACCAATATCTAGGTCTATTTATTTTTCTCTCAATTAGAAACTAAGATATTTGAGGTCAATGACTGTTTCATTTGCATTTTTACTCTGCATTCCTACTGCCTAAGACAGTATCTGATCCATAGTGAACAGCTCAGCTCAGTTATTGTTTCTTAAATTGAATTGATCTAAATTAATGAAATTTAATTTGTATACATAAGAATGGCTGATAATTATGTAACACTTTGTACAAATAGTCTCAGGTAAGCCCCATACTAAAGCTTTGGGCTAATTACCACAAATAATTTTCTTATTCTTAATTTACATATGAATGAATTGGTGCTAAGAAAAATCAAGTATTTACCCTTTGTTGCATATCTAAGCAAATATAAAATGTAGGATTTGAATTCAGATATTTCCATATCTAAATCTAGCATTTTTCCCCACTATACCATGTGACTCCACTCTAAATATAAGAACTTTAGATTGAATAAGATATGGTAATTATTCAAGACATGAATACTGTCAGCATTAAAAATTACTAGTGCTAAAGTGATTAATATTGAAATATATTTTATATAACTTCACATATGTAATTTACATCAGATTGAATACTGTCTCACTAAGAGGGGAAAGGAAGAAGGAAAGTAGAGAATTTGGAACTCATTTTTTAAAAATGTTACATGTTTTTACCTGTAATTAGGAAAAATAAAATATTATTAACAACCATCTAATATAAAGTAGAAAAATTGATATTGCTAATACATAAGATATTGCTATAATCTACTTTTTCTACATAGCCTGCTATGCTGGCAGAATATTTTAATAGCACTTAAGTTAATCAATCCTGGTATATTAGGTGGCACATCTCCTTTTGAAAATCCCAGCCTTTGTATAATGTAAAGTTCTAATGTATATCAAATGTGTTGGAATGAAAGATAAAACTTAAGTCTGAATTGAATGAATTTTGAATCTAGAAAAATAGTAGCTGAAAGATAGGGAGACCCATATTTTCTCTAATAAAAAGAAGATTTTGTTAGCCATTCCATTAAGTGTAAATAAGCATCTTTGTTTTTTATAAGAAACAATTAGGCATTTGCACAGCTTCAGTTGACATCATCCTAGAAACCCTGACAGCATCACCCCAGAATGCTTTTTATCCCTCTTATCATGCTACAAGTCGCATTAGTTCAAATTAGCAACATCACCATTTAAAATTCCTAGGTTATTTGGACACATTTTAAATCTCTTCTTTTAATCACACAGAAAATATGAAAACACAATCTGCTTGATTCCTTGACTAGTTGGTCAGAATGGAGTAGAACACTGTAAATCTATTAAGCCTTTTGAGATTCTTCTTTAATGAGTGAGAAAAATAGTTTTTCTTAATGGATCAGCTCTCCTGTGATTAATCTATCATCCCATAGGGTGCAAATATGGCCAACTGTGCCTGAGGGTTGAGTGACAGTTTCTCACTCCCAGAGATTATTTTCCTTTTGGCTCAAAAGAAAATGTTAGAATTGGCATCCATGCATGGATTACTTACTGGTTATGGGATCAGCCCCAGATTCAAGCACAGGTTCAAATGTGAGGAGCAAAATTATCAAGATGGTAGCTGGGAGTGAATAGGGTCCCAATTCCTGATGTGCTCAAAAACCCTATAAGGAAGAAACAAACAAACAAAAAATCAATGTGTTAAATTTTACATTATATGCATCTGTATATGTACATATTCATGCATATATACATGTTTATAATATGATTGCATACAAAGATAGATGATGGATAGATAGATAAATAAGTAGATTTTTTCCCTATAAATGGAAGAAGAAAATTTTTAGCAAAGTATTGGCCTCTTTTCAGGTCCCTACAGAGCAAATGGTTATTTTTAAAGCACTGACCTAATTTCATAGTGCTGATTCAAGATCAGCATTAAAAAAATTTAAAAAAAACAAACAAAACTAAATTGCCTGAATTATCAAACAATATTAATGGTTAATGGTGGAGGGAGGGGAAATGATATATTCTTAATAGTAGCATTGTTGGCTTTATATCTTAGTTGTTCATACACATCTGTCCATATCACAGAGCTATCACACCTTATTAGACAAAACTGACGTTCTTGTGGGGAGAAAAAGAACTGGGTTACCATAAAGAATAAATTACTCAGATTCCCAGAAGGAGACTGTCATTCAAAGTTACCGGTTCAGAATGACAGCATCAGTAGTCTCTGGGAAATTATTCCCTATCATCTTTTTTTTTTTAGGTCCAAGGGAATATTTATTTTTACTCTTTTGCCCACATCATTCATGATCCTGTATATCACATTCCTTTTTCAGTAAAAAAAAAGAATAGTAATAAGTAGTTTGGTTTTTGGTGTGTTCCAGAGACTGAAAATCATAAATTAAAAAAAAAATTCATTTTGAGATCGACAATTTATTATATGAAATTAATTAACTTCTACCAAGAAGTGTGAGTTTGGAAATAGTGTGGGCCTTAGAGTCAAGGGAGACTTGAGTTTGAATTCTGCCTTTGATCTTAATTAGTATTATGCTGGGAAATGCCAAAACAAAGAAACAGCAGAAGGGACACACATTTAAATTTAATCTGCATTATTAACATTTTCCATTACTTTCTTAAGTCTAGATAGTCAACAAAATAATAAATCAAGCCCTTCTTTGTTGCTTTTAGAGATTTCTGAATTGGAAATGTTTATTTGAATTTAAAAGCAGTCAAACCTGAACAAGCAAGTCCCAGAACACTCTTCACATTTTGTTTATTTGATTCTTTCAAGTTTATGTTTCTTTCTTGTTCAATATATCATAATTTTTATCTTTAATTCACCAGATATTTATTAAGCACTTTCTGTGTGCAGACCATTATGTTACATGCTGTGGAGATATAAAATCTAAATAAAATACTTTAAATTCTAACATATTTAAAATCTCACAGAAAAATATATTAGTAAGGAGAACAGTATTTTTTGAGGTATGCTGTTGTGCTTCCTAAAAAAAAATATATAATGTGCCTTTCAAGTTGTCAGGTCATTATCAATTGAAAAAAAATTCCTGGAAAATAGACAATATAAATTAGACTGCAATGAAAGGATTAGGATTCAACAGTTAAAAGTTAGAGAAAGCATTCTACTCTCAGGTATCCATGTGGGCAAAGGCAAAGGGATGAGAAGAAAACTACGTATTTTGGAGAGCAATATAGTCCAGTTTGGCTGAAAGATATTGCAGTTGTCCAGATGTTTGGTAATGAAGACTGGTGCTAAGATGGTGGGAGTGGAAGTAAATAGGAAAGGAAGAAAGATATATGATATACTGCAGAGGTACAATCAATAGTATTTTATTGTTATGTGTGAGGCATGATTAGGAAAAGACAGTGAAACATAACTCCAAGGCTACACCTTTGGGAGGCAAGGAAAATGGAAATGTCACAGATAGAAATAACAAAATTGAAAAAAAAGGGCAAAATCTGATTTTGGTGAATTACTTTTGGGATATCTATGATAATTGCTGAAGATAACATTTTTGGCACAGCAGAGTTGGCAGATCTAAGTGTGGCATAGGAGAGGAGAGGAGTCCTTTTGATTGAGGGCCTGGAGAGAATTTAGAAGACAATATTAAGGAAGACATGATGTGTAAGGCAAATTACTCCAAATTTAAGATTAACACTTGATAATAATATAAAGTTAAACTAAAATAAAGCAAATTAAAAAGAAAACTGAGTAAGCAAAGAAAAAAGAAACCGATCATAGTAGATACTTTGGAGTAAAAAGAAATCTGGGTCCATATGCAGGTGAAGATAGTGAGGTTAAAAACAAGTCACTCCTTCCCCCAAGAATAATGAAAAATGGTCACAAGCCCAAAAACCATTGGAGGAACATTAAAAAAATTAAAAATGAAATATGAGAGATTGAGAAAAAATATAAGAAAAAATAAAAGCAACTGAGAAAATTATGAAAAAAATTAACCAATTAGAAAAAAAGAAACAAAATCATAGGGAAAAAAATAGCTTCTTGAAAACTTAAATTGGGTAAGAAGAATCAAATGATGTAATTAAAACACCAAGGAAAAATAATCCCTCCCAAAAAAAAAGACAATCTGAAATATCTCATTAGAAAAACAACTGATCTGGAGTACACATTGAAGACAGACAATATAAGAAGTCAGATTACCTAAAGGTTATGATAAAAAAAAAGAATCTGCATGCAATAGTATAAGAAATTGTTAAGGATAATTTTCCTGATGTCCTAGAACAACAGGGAAAAGGAGAAATAGAAAAAATACATCTGCCATTCAACAACTGAAAGAGATCCTAGGAAGAAAACTTACAGGGATACTATAGCCAAGTTTCAAAATTTCCAGAAACTACTATAAGAACTAAAATGTTTTACATAATAATTTGATGGGAATTATATGTTATACTAGTCATTTGAATTTATATATAGTTAGTTATAACATAAATTTTTTTAAGTTGTATATATTTTGTTTCTTGAGACTATAAACATCATAATGATAGTTGTTTCTTTATATTCCAATGGTAGTTAGCATTTAGTAGGTATTTAAAATATATTTTTCAGTACATATATATGTATGAACTTTATGGTTAAAAACTTCTTGTGTACAGATCTTTATATAGGTATTTTATAATTTATGACATTTTATATATAATATGCTTATAATATATCTATATGTCATTATCTATCCTTTTCTCACAAGATTTCAGTGACATAGATGCTATTATTTCTATTTTACAGGTGAGAAAATTGAGTATGATGAAAATTAAATTATTTGTCTTAAACACATAGCTAGTCAGTGATTGTAGCAGGTGTTGAATGCAGGCCTTCCTCAATCTTTGCTGTAACTATGATGCAATATAGTCTCTAACAGATGTTAATTTATTATTAACAAAACCCTGGGTGTTTTAAGAATGAAAGGTTTTCCTTAATTATTTTTCTTTTAATTATGTAATGAAAGATAATGTAGATATGTGATGATTGTTAGTTTCATTCTGGGTAATAAGAAAATGCATTTCTTAAACATCAAATAAAAAAAATCATTGATTGTGTTTGTCTAGTTAAAGTTATTGTAATATTCCATGAAGTGGACATGAATTGAAATTCAAAATAATAGTTTCCTAGAGCTGAAAGATATCATGTTGATAATTCTAATGTAATCTCCAAAGGGAAAATAAATTATGTCTTGTTAAAATTATATAAATACTTATTTTAGCACATAACTTGACCTGAAAAAAAATCTCTGTGCAATAACAATTTTATGAGTACATAGGGAATTATACTGAATCAACATTTACTTAGATAGAATCAATAAAGTTTTCTATAATCCCCATTTTCCTAATAACTCAAAAAGACTTTTGGGTTTTTCATCACTTTTATCTTCATAACATCTCTGTTAGTCTGAATTGAAGAGGGAGTCAAAGGTAGTATACTTAGTGGGGGGAAAATGAAACAGATTAAATAACATTCGTAATGTTAGGGGGATAACATGATTTTTTTTTTCGTATTTTGGTTCTGTTGGCCTACAGTGTTGTTAAATTCTGGAAGATGGCAAATACTTACTAATTACGTTTAAGTGATCAAGAGTTTAAGGAAATACCCAACCCATATCACCAGAGATTGAGAGATACTATTCCATGAAGGAATTAATTTTACATTTAATTTTCTAAAATTATTTTATTTTTGCTTTTTTATGTGTTCTGAGATCAGGATAGCTACCGCTACTTTTTTACATCAGATAAAGCATGATGTTTTCTGCCTCACCCTTTTACCTTTATTGGGTATATATCTTTCTGCTTCAAATATGTTTCTTGAAAACAACACATTGTGAGATTCTGGCTTTTAATCCGCTTTTCTATTAGCTTCTGTTTTATGGAAAGATGCATCCCATTCACATTCATAATTAAGATTACTCACTGCATTTTACATCGCTCTATTTCTCCTAGGTTATAATTTTCTCTTTTCTTTTGCCCTTTCATTCCTCACCAGTATTTTATTTTTGAACAGTATCTCCCACAATCTGCCCTCCTTTTTTCAGGTATCCTTTTCTTATTCCTCTTCCATTTTATTTCTACCCTTCCTTCTATTAGTGTCTCCCTTTCCTTTTCCCTTTCCCTTCTACTGTCTTATAGAATGAGACAAATTTCTATACCAAAGTATCCATGTTATTCTTTCTTTGAGCCAAATCCAATGAGATTAAGGTTCCAATAGTGCTCATCCCTCTCCTTTCCCTCCCTCAAGTGTAATGTGTATTTTATGTCTCTTCATTTGATATAATCTATACCATTTTACCTCTCCTTGCCTCGTCTTCTAGTATAATATCTCATCCACCCCTAATTTCTTTTTTATATCTTCACATTAAAGTCAACTTATACCCACACTCACTAGGTATACCCATTTTAACTGCTACAACAATGATATAGTTCTCAAGAATTAAACATATAATCTTCCCATGACATTTGTCAAAATTTTAACCTTTAAAAATAGTTATTGTTTTTACCTCCAATTTATACCTTTCATGTTTCTTTTGTATTTGGAGATCAGCTTTTCTCTTCAGCGCTGATCTTTTTATCAGAAATCATTGAAAAATTCCCATTTCACTGCATATACATCTTTCCCCCTGAAAGATAATGCTTAGTTTTTCTTGGTAGTTGATACTTGGTTGTAGTACAAGCTCCTTTGGCTTTCAGAATATCATATATCAGGCCCTCTGATCCTTTAATGTGGAATCTGCTAAGTCTTGGATAATCCTATTGATGTTTTATTTATTTATTTATTTATTTTGCTGACTCCCTGTCATAGTTTCTCTTTGGTCTGATAATTATGGAATTTAGCTACTATACTCTCTTTCAAAAAATGATCACTATATTCTTTCAATGGAAATTTATGCTCTGTTTTTTGGCATCAGGGGAGTTTTCTATGATGATTTCTTTAAAGAGCTGACCTGGCTCATTTTCTCATTATGCCTTTTTTTCAGGTAGTCTAATAATTCTTAAATTTTCTCTCCTGGATCTATCTTCCAGGTCAGTTGTTTTTTTCAATGAGGTATTTTACATTTTCCTGTATTTCTTTTTGGGTTTGTTTAACTGATTCTTGTTGCCTCATGGAGTCATTCCTTCCCATTTTTCCAATTCAAATTTTAGTGAATTATTTTCTTTGGTTACCCTTTTTAAGTCCTTTTGCATTTGCGGAATTGTACTTTTAAAGGAATTGTTTTGTTCAGTGAATGTTTTTACATTTTTCCAATTCTACTTTTTCGGGAGTTTTTTTTTTTCTTTTTACATTTTGCCAAATTTATTTTAAGAAGTTGTCCATACATGCATATATATATATATATATATGTATATATATATATACACATAAATATACATACATATATATGTATTTCATTTTGTGAAATTTATTTTTAAGGAGTTGTTTTCTTCATTCTGTTTATATGCTTCTTATTCCTTTGCTGATGTCTTTTTCCAAAAACTTTCATAAATCTCCTGCATAACTTTTATTTTTCCCATTTTTCTTCTATATCTCCTTTAAAAAAATTTTTGAGCTCTTCCAGGATAGCCTTTTGAGCTGAAGACCAGTTCATATCCTCCCACTGAGGCTTCACCTGAAGGAATTTTGTCTTTGCTGTTCTTTTTTGCATTTGTGTTCTGATCGTCTCTGTCTCCATAATAGCTCTATATGGTCAAAGCTGCTTTTTTGCTTTTTTAATGATTTTTACAAGTTGATGTCTTTTCCTAGGTCACAGTGGAGATGGAACTGAACTTCCTCTGCAGAGGGACAAGCACTCTGTTTGACTGTTCCGGGCTACTGATGCTGCAGACTTCCCCACTGCACCAGGTGGGCCTACCAAAATCACACTTGATATGTAGGATTCCAGGAGGTCAAAATTTGCCTTCTTTATTTGTGTTGGAGGACTGCTAATCAATTGACCTTCTGAACCAGTGAAGAATAGCCAGTACTGATGTATTTTGGATAAAAGCCTTTTGCTAGATTCTCTTTGCTGAATTATCCACAACACATCTGTGCTGGGCCCTGTTATCCCTTACAACATGTAACAGATCTTTCCTGAAGTCTTTCCAAGATATTTTAAACTAGAATATTTGTGAGTTCTGTCACACCAAAATCTCTTCAGAATCTGGAACTCATGTTAACTCTGAGGGATGTTGGGGAAAAATTGAACAATCTTGGCTTTGTCCTTTAATAAAGTTAATTTTATATAGTTGAAATAATCTTCAGTATTATGCATGCATTTTAGTAGAAATTAATTTAATCACTCTTTCACCTAACTTTTCTGCTACCTTCCAATAAACCCGACTTCTAAATCATCCACGTTCTGTACTTTTCCAGTACACTATTGTGTACTATCACTATTGCTCTCACTTCTCTTTCTTATCATTTCAATTTGAACTATTACTTAAGCATTTCAATTCTATCATGTCACCTTGAATTCCTTGCTTATTTTTGCTTGTTGTCCATGATGTCCTAAACTCCATCCCTGAATAACTCAAAGCAAAATAATCGTTCTATTTCTCCCTAATAGATTATATGGCCATTCTTTACAACAATCCTTCTGAAACTTCCCTTGCTCTAAGTTGCTACATGACATAGTAAGCATTATTTTTCTTAAGGGTTCAGATCAATTGGTGCCTTTTACACGATGGTTTTCCTCAGCTCTCTCTAGAGTTGAATTGTTTCTATCTTCTCATTCTACTAATCTAAGAAATAATGAATATATTCTGTATTTAATTGTAAATAATTACACATTATGTCTCTAGATAGATTGTAAGTTCATTGAAGTAGGGGAGTATTTCATTTTTTGCTTTTGATGGAGCTACAGTGAATACATTCAATAAATAAAGTGAATAAATGTAGTGAATAAAAATGCTGGAACAATGAATAAAGCATGTGGTCTGTGGTCAAGAAAACCTGAATACAAATCCTGCTTCAGTAATTAATTATGCTATATCACTTGAGACAAGTTTCAACATCTACCTATTTCAGTTTCTTCAAATGTAAAATGGGGAAGATGTATTTATATTATATACTGTGAGGAATAAATAAGATAATACTTGTAATAACACTTAGTACAGTGCCTACCATATATTAGACTCTATATAAATTATTTCCTTCCACTCTTCTTTGTATTCTCAGCACTTCCATCAGTGCCAGACAACTTTTAGACAATAAATAGTTGATTTGTTAATTTGTACTCCCTACTCATCTTTGATGTGGCAATTAAGTTTCCTCTCCTTTTTTTCTTGAACAAACTTGCTAATAGATCATCTTAATAGTTTTTTTCATTGAATCAAATCATGTAAGACAACATTTTAATGTAGCAATTATACTTTCTTATGTTTATGGAATGAAGCACTATAAAACCTTAAGAAGGAAAGTGGTAGAAGTTTATAAAGAATAGCCTCTCATTAAAAAAAAATGGAAAAGCAATCGTAGGCCACAAAAATAAACTTACAGAAAGTCATAGCTGTGTTACTGAATTTATAACTTCAAAGCCAGTTAAGCCTAGTTAGGTTAACAATTGCTTTGAAAATCTTTGGAAATTTTAATAAAGTATAAGTCAACAGTAGTTTGATATCACAGGTGCAAAAAACAATATAAATGTAATATCTCATATTATGTTTTGAGAGTGATATAGCATTTAATAAATTATAATTATGTTTAAATATGCTCTGATTTAAACATTATTATACTAATGTCTTGGTAGTATATTTTAAAAATATCATCAATAATTCAGAGGATGATAAGTGTAGTAAATAAAGGACCTCAAAATTACATTAACCATGCAGTAGTTGAGGAACTAGTATGTTTTAGCCTACAGGGGAAAAAAAGGTGATATGGAAAGGGCTATATGGTTATATTTAAAGATTTTATCGACTTTTATCTGGAGGAGGATTAGAATTATTATTCTTGAATCCAAAACTTATGCTAGCATGAGGAAGTGTCAGACACAAATTTTGGTTTGATGCAATAAAATACTTTTTAAAAGAATAGTATTTTATCCCCCCATTACATATCAATAAAAATTTAACATTAATTTTATAATATTTTGAGTTCTAATTTTTTCTCCCTTTCTGCCTTCCTTGTCCTCTTTTAAAGAAGGTAGACAATTTGATATAGTTTATGCATGTGCTATCATGTAAAACATATTTTCATATTAGTCATAGTTGTGAAAGAATAATTAATTTAAAAGGGGAAAAACGATGAGAAATAATAGAATAAGTAAAAAAAAATGCTTCAATCTGCATTCATTGTTCATCAGTTTTGATATGAATAAGGATAGCACATTTCTTCTTGAATCCTTTGCACTTGCGTTGGATCATTGTGTTGCCAAGAAAAGCTTGCATTTGATTATCACACAATGTTATGTACATGTTTTTCTATTATGTTTATTTTACTTTGCATCAGTTTGTACAACACTTTCCAGAATTTACTGAAATCTAGGTTTTCATCATTTTTATTGCACAATAGTATTTCATTATATTTGTATACTACAGCTTGCTCAGCCATTCCTCAGTTAAAGAAAATCCTTTCACTATCCAATATTTTGCCACCAAGAAAAGGACTGATATAAATATTTTTGCACAGGTAAGCCCTTTCCCCCCTTTAAAAATACCTTTTGGATACAGACCCTTAGCAATCACATGGCTAGTATGAGTATGGAGAGTTTGGTTGCTCCTTAGGCATAGTTTTATGTTGCTCCAGAGTGGTTGGATCACTTTACAATTCTACCAACAGCGTATTAGTGTCCAATTTTCCCATATCATCTCCAACATTTATCACTTTTTTGGACATATTAGGCAATCTTGTAGGGTTGAAGTGGTAACTCAGAATTGTTTTAGTTTACATTTTACTAAATTAAAGAATACTTGTTTATATGCCTACAAATAGATTTGATTTCTTTACCTGAAAATTTCCTGTTCATATCCTTTGATCATTTATGACTTGAGGAAGGGCTTATATTCTTATGTTTGATCCCATTCTTTTTTTTTTTTGAGATTCTTTTTTTTATTTTTTTAAGCTTTTTTATTTGTATAACATATGTATGGGTAGTTCCCCAACCTTGATCTTTACAAAGCTTTCCAATACAAATTTTACCCCCAGTCCCCTCCCCTCCCTCAGATGGCAGGAAGTCCACTACATGTTAATAATGTTGAAATGCTTGAGAAGTTATGCAAGAAAAATCCTATCTACAAGAAAAAAAAAA
>JAJPUD010021961.1:0-20824 GCA_023553655.1 Myrmecobius fasciatus | reverse complement strand
AAAGAGATAAGGAAGGAAACTATATTTTACTAAAAGGTAACATAGATAATGAAGCAAAATCAATACTAAACATATATGCACCAAGTGGTACAGCATCCAAATTCCTAAAGGAGAAGTTAAGAGACATGCAAGAAGAAATAGTCAGCAAAACTATACTAGTGGGGGATCTACACCTTGCTCTCTCAGAACTAGATAAGTCAAACCACAAAATAAATAAGAAAGAAGTTAAGGAGGTAAACAAAATGTTAGAAAGGTTAGGTTTGATAGATCTTTGGAGAAAATTGAATGGAGACAGAAAGGAGTTTACTTTTTCTCAGCAGTTCATGGAACTTATACAAAAATTGACCCTGTGTTAGGGCACAAAGCCCTCAAAATCAAATGGAGAAAGGCAGAAATAGTAAGTGCATTTTTTTCAGATCATGATGGAATAAAAAATCACATGCAATATAAGGCCAGGAGAAAAATAGACCAAAGGTTAATTTCAAAATTAAATAATCTAATCCTAAAGAATGAATGGGCAAAACAGCAAATCATAGACACAATCAATAATTTCATCCAGGAGAATGACAATAATGAGACAACATACCAAAATTTGTGGGATACAGCCAAAGTGGTTATAAGGGGTAATTTTATATCTCTAGATGCTTATTTGCATAAAATAGAGAAAGAGAAGATCAATGAATTGGGCTTACAATTAAAAGAGCTAGAAAAAGAACAAATTAAAAATCCTCAATTAAATATCAAATTGGAAATTCTGAAAATAAAGGGGGAAATTAATAAAATTGAAAATAAGAAATCTATTAAATTAATAAATAAAACTGAGTTGGTTTTATGAAAAAAAAACAACAAAATAGATAAGCCTTTAGTTAATTTAATTAGAAAAAAGAAAAAAGAAAACCAAATTAGTCTCAAAAATGAGAAGGGAGAACTGTCCACCAATGAAGAGGAAATTAGAGCAATAATTAGGAGTTATTTTGCCCAACTTTATGTCAATAAATTTGATAATCTAAATTAAATGGAGGAATATCTACAAAAATATAGATTGCCCAGGTTAACAGAAGAGGAAATAAATTATTTAAATAGCCCCATTTTAGAAAAAGAAATAGAATAAGCTATTAATCAACTTCATAAGAAAAAGTCTGCGGGGCCAGATGGATTTACATGTGAATTCTACCAAACATTCAAAGAGCAATTAATTCCAATACTATATAAATTATTTGAAAAAATAGGGAAAGAAAGTGTTCTACCACATTCCTTCTATGATACAGATACGGTGCTGGTAGCTAAACCAGGTAGGATGAAAACAGAGAAAGAAAACTATAGACCAATTTCCCTAATGAATATTGATGCAAAAATCTTAAATAAAACATTAGCAACGAGATTACAGAAAGTCATCCCCAGGATAATACAATAGGATTTACAAGGAATGCAGGGCTGGTTCAATATTAGGAAAACTATCAGCATAATCAACTACATTAATAACAAAACTAATAAAAATCATATGATTATCTCAATAGAAGCAGAAAAAGCATTTGATAAAATCCAACACCCATTCCTATTAAAAACACTAGCAAATATAGGAATAAATGGACTTTTCCTTAAAATGATCAGTAGCATCTATCTAAAACCATCAGCAAGCATCATATGTAATAGGGACAAACTAGAACCATTACCAATAAGATCAGGAGTGAAACAAGGCTGACCACTGTCACCATTACTATTCAATATTGTATTAGAAATGTTAGCTTTGGCAGCAAGAGAAGAAAAAGAAATTAAAAGGATTAGAGTAGGTAATGAGGAAACCAAATTACCACTTTTTTCAGATGATATGATGGTATATTTAAAGAACCCTAGAGACTCAACTAAAAAACTATTAGAAACAATTCACAACTTCAGCAAAATTGCATGATCCAAAATAAATCCACATAAATCATCAGCAATTTTATTAACAACAAAGTTCAGCAGCAAGAGATATAAAAGAAATTCCATTCAAAATAACGGATGATAGTATAAAATATTTGGGAATCTATCTGCCAAGGAAAAGTCAGAAACACTTTCCACACAAATAAAGTCAGACCTAATCAGTTGGAAAAATAACAAGTGCTCATGGGTAGGCCAAGCAAATATAATAAAAATGACAATACTACCTAAATTAATCTACTTAGAGAGTACCATACCATTCAAACTCTCAAGAAATTATTTTACAGATCTAGAAAAAATAGTAGCAAAGTTCATCTGGAAGAACAAAAGGTCAAGAATTTCAAAGGAATTAATGAAAAAAAAAAGGTTAAAAGGTGGTCTAGCTGTGCTAGATCTAAAACTATATTATAAAGCAGCGGTCATCAAAACCATTTGGTACCAGCTAAGAAATAGAGTAGTTGATCAGTGGAATAGGATAGGATCACAGGACAAAATAGGAAATAACTATAACAATCTAGTGTTTGATAAGCCCAAAGACCCTAGCTTTTGGGATAAGAACTCACTATTTGACAAAAACTGCTGGGAAAATTGGAAACTAGTATGGAAGAAATTAGGGCTTGACCCATACCTCACACCACATACCAAGATAAGATCTAAATGGGTTCATGATTTAGTCATAAAGATTAATATTATAAAAATATATATTGTAAATATTATAAAAATTATAAATATAAATAATTATATTATAAAATAATATAAATATAAATACAATATATTATAAATATAATATTATAAATAAATTAAGATATTAGAAGAACATAGGATAGTTTACCTCTGAGATCTGTGGAGAAGGAAGGAATTTGTGTCCAAAGAAGAACTGGAACTTTTAATTGAAAATCAGATAGACAATTTTGATTATATTAAGTTAAAAAGTTTTTGTACAAACAAAACTAATCCAGTCAAGATTAGGAGGGAAGCAATAAACTGGGAGATCATTTTTACATGTAAGAGTTCTGATAAATGCCTCATTTCTAAAATATATAGAGAATTGACTCAAATTTTTAAGAATTCAAGCCATTCTCCAATAGACAAATGGTCAAAGGATATGAACACACAATTTTCAGATGAAGAAATTAAAACTATTTCTAGTCATATGAAAAGGTGCTCCAAATCACTATTGATCAGAGAAATACAAATTAAGACAACTCTAAGATATCACTATATACTGTCAGATTGGCTAAGATGACAAGAAAAGATAATGACTAATGTTGGAGGAGATGTGGGAAAACTGGAACACTGATACATTGTTGGAGGAACTGTGAACAGATCCAACTATTCTGGAGAGCAATTTGGAACTATGCTCAAAAAGTTATCAAACTGTGCATACCCTTTGACTCAGCAGTGTTTCTATTGGGCCTATATCCCAAAGAAATCTTAAAGGAAGAAAAGGGATCCACATGTGCAAAAATGTTTGTAGTGACAAGAAACTGGAAACTGAATGGATGCCCATCAATTGGAGAATGGATGAATAAATTATGGTATATGAATGTCATGGAATATTATTGTTTTGTAAAAAATGACCAACAGGATGATTTCAAAAAGGCCTGGAGACATTTGCATGAACTGATGCTGAGTGAAATGAGCAGAACCAGGAGATCATTATACATGGCAACAAGACTATATGATGATCAATTCTGATGGACATGATTCTCTTCAACAATGAGATGTTTCAACCAGTTCCAATTGTTCAGTGATGAAGAAAGCCATATATACCCAGGGAGAGGCCTGTGGGAACTGAGTGAGGACAACATAGCATTTTCATGCTTTCTGTTGATGTTTGCTTGCATTTTGTTTTCCTTCTCAGGTTTTTTTTCTTGTAGATCCAATTTTTCTTGTACAGCAAGATAACTGTATAAATATGTATACATATATTCGATTTGTCATATATTTTATCATAATTAACATGTATTAGACTTCCTGCCATCTAGGGGAGGGGATAGGGGATAGAAGGGAAGATTTTGTAACAGAAAGCTTTGCAAGGGTCAATGTTGAAAAATTACCCATGCATATGTTTTGCTAATAAAAAGCTTTAATTTAAAAAAAGTAGGATAAAGTAGGAAGTTAAAGAATTTCTTTAATGATTCCAAACTTTTATGTAATTAAAGCTCATCTTTTCCATACCAGTGTTCTACAAGCATCACTGAGGGGTTGTCCTGATAATCTCTACTACTATTACTTCCCCCTTAAATTACTTGGCATTTTTTTATTCATTTATGTGTATACATTCCATTTCCTCTGATTTGAATATAAGCACCTAACTAGAGAAATCATTTCATCTTTATCTTTATAAACCTAACATAATAATTAACTGGTTGATTGTGGGCAGACTGCCACACTATGACAAGTAAAAAACTACAAAGAATAAGAACAAAGAATATTAGACATAGCATCATAGATGCTATGTCCAGTGGAACTTTAGAAACTATTTAGTCAAAATTCCTCCTTTTACAAGTGAGGAACTGAGGCCCAAGGAGGTTAAGTAATTTGATCAAGGTCACATGATCCTTATTACTGTAACAATGGCATAACCAAACAAAGATTGATCACTTATATGCCAATTGTAAGTGATAACTATTGAATGGCCTGGCTTCTACATTAGTATTCTTTTGACATCAAGAGAAAGTGAAGAAACTACCAAAAACATTGTATGAACCCTCTGTGGTAAATCTATAGGAAAGCTGAAAGTTACAAAGGATGAGCAATCATGGATGGATTGTGAACCCATCTCCAGAAGGAACGCTTAAATCAATGAGATAGATCTCTTTGAATATTGGGGCTTTATATATGTGTAGCTGATTGTAAGTATAACTTCTTTGGGGCAGCTAGGTGGTACAGTGGATAGAGCACCAGCCCTGAAGTCAGGAGGATCTGAGTTCAAATCTGGTCTCAGACATTTAACATTCCCTAGCTGTGTGACCCTAGGCAAGTCACTTAACCTCAATTGCCTCAGCAAAAAGCAAAAAAAAAAAAAAGTATAACTTATTTGATCATGATTCCATAAGATAGAAATATGATGTATAACATCAATCTTGTGGAAAGAGATCAGAGTCATTCTGTGATGAAGTTTCCAAGAGGAATATCCTATGACAGAAAAATAAAGCCTACCAGTATATATATATATAAATAGCAGCAGTGGACTTCCGGGGGTGGAGCCAAGATGGCAGAGATCAGACAGGAATCTCTGTAACCTCCTCTAACCTTCCCTCAAACCAACAACATATGAAGTCTCTAGACTGATTTTGAAGCAAAAAAATCTACAATATCTGAAGGACAACACGATTCTAGAAGAAGATACTCTGGAAGAACTTCAAAACAGGTCTGTTTTAATTGGGCAGGGAGGTGGTCTGCTGAACCCAGACTACAGCACAGGGAGACCAGGGCAGGGAGCTGGAAGCAGGGAGCTGGAACAGGATGCTGGAACAAGGAGCTGGAACAGGAGTCGGAACAGGAGTGGGAGCGTTGTACTTTTCACACACCTGGGAGTCTTCTTCGGGCCTCTTGGGCCAATCTGTCCTGATTGTGGGCAGGTGGTTTGGAGGGTCTACCTTTTGTGGGGGTAGACTGTGAACCACTGAACCCCTGATGAGTATCGGACCTAGCTGCCATTACACAGCACCCTAGGGCGATCAATCAATCAGCAGGACTGATCAGCACCTGAAATAATTCAATCAGCAGAACTGCCTCAGGGTGAACTAAAAAAGAACTGCCCAGCACCTGACATAATTCAATCAGCAGAACTGCCCAGTACCTGAAATAACTCAATCAGCAGAACTGCCCTAGGGCAAATTAAAGCAGCTGTCCCACCTTTGCCTTAAACAGACCTCATACCTTTTAAAAAAAAAAAAAAAAAAGAATAAAAAAACAAAAAGCTGTCACCATAGACAACTTTTATGGAGAGAGGGAAGAACAGACCTCAAATCCTGAGGCCCCTAAAGGCAAAGCAACTCCAGAAAAAGCCCCAAAGAGAGACATAAACTGAACCCCATGTCACAAGGCTTTCTTTGAAGATTGTATAAAGAATCTTAAAAGAGAGTTGAAGGAAATATGGGGAAACAAAATGAGATCACTGCAAAATAAAATAGAAATAATGGAAAAAGAATGCAATGAACAAAAAAATGTAATTGGTCAATTGCAAAAAGAACTAAAAACAGTAACTGAAGAAAATGAGACATTAAAAATTAGAATCGAACAATTGGAAATGAATGACTCATCAAGACTTCAAGAATCAATCAAACAAAAACAAAAAAAAATGAAAAGATAGAGAAAAACATGAAATATCTCCTAGGAAAAACAACTGACCTGGAAAATAGATCTAGGAGAGACAATCTAAGAATTATAGAGCTTCCTGAAAGCCATGAAAAAAAAAGAACCTAGACACTATCTTCCAGGAAATCATAAAATAAAACTGCCCTGATATTTTAGACCCAGAAGGCAAAATACTTATTGAAACAATAAAAGGAAGGAAAGGGACCTATATGTGCAAGAATGTTTGTGGCAGCCCTTTCTGTAGTGGCTAGAAAATGGAAGCTGAATGGATGCCCATCAATTGGAGAATGGCTGAATAAATTATGGTATATGAAAGTTATGGAATATTATTGTTTTATAAGAAACAAGCAGCAGGATGATTTCAGAGAGGCCTGGAGAGATCCATGAACTGATGCTGAGTGAAATGAGCAAAACCAGGAGATCATTATACACAGAAACAAGACTATATGATGATCAATTCTGATGGACATGGTTCTCTTCAACAATGAAATGCTTCAAACCAGTTCCAGTTGGTCAGTGAAGAAGGCCATATACACCCAGAGAGAGGGATATGAAATGTGGACCACAACATAACATTTTCATGCTCTTTATTGATGTTTGCTTGCATTGTGTTTCCTTTCTCAGATTTTTCTTCCTTGTAGACACGATTTTTCTTGCACAGCAAGATAAGTGTGGAAATATGCATACATATATTCAATTTGTCAAGTATTTTAACATAATTAACATATAGTGGACTTCCTGCCATCTAGGAGGGGGGGGGTGGGGAATTTGTAACAGTTTTGTAAGGGTCATTGTTGAAGAATTACCCATACATATGTTTTGCAATTAAAAAGCTTTAATAACAAATAAATAAAAACAAAAAAAATAAAATAAAATAAAATAAAGGGGGAAAAAGATAACTAATATGGCTTAAAAGTCTAACCTATCAAATAACTAATTCTTTTTTTGAGCCCTTTATGAATTTAAAACAACATACCCTCTTGTTTCAGAAACGTATTTATCACCCATTACATGAAGAACACAATATTAAATAAGTTGGAGAGATGTAAAAGAAATTGATGACAAGATCCCTAGTAGTGCAAAGTGATAGTGTAAATCAGGGAAAGAAATACTTGAAGTGACTGAGAATTTACAATTTCTACTTTACCCATATTGTATAAATAAACTAAGTAAACAGGTACCTCCAAGTACTTTCAATTTTCAGTTTATCAACATAAGATGGAATTGAGTATATTGTGAAATCAGAAAAGAAAAGCTGAAAAAGATGATTTAGACTCACTTGAAATGGCTGCTATAGATAGGTATGTTGGTTTTAAATACTCTTAAAAGTATAAGTACTTAAAAGTCAAACTAAACTTTGATGTTAATACTCCATTAAAATGAATGGGGAAAGTTCACACTTGTGTTGGTATTAAACTGTTTTAACACATCTGGCCTCTGAGCAAACAAAATGGCATACAGCAGATTAATTTGTAGTCTAAAGATTACCTTCCCAACTAGAAGGACTAGAATTTTGCAGTTAACTTTTGATTTGGTTTATTTTATGCACAATAAGAGCCATTGCCAATAAAGAGTCGGTGATTGTTAAAATCATCATGAAAAAAGACGTACAATTACTGAAATATAATGTTTTCACTGCACCTTTTTCTCCATCTCATAAATGTAGCGTTGGATCACTTTCTTGCCAAACAATATAGTCCCATCATTTGAAGAAGTAATTAAAGGGGGGGGAAGGTTTTGTGTTTTGTTATTTTTTTAAAGCACATAGTCTTGATTATAACTGCTAACAGTGCTTACCAGGTCCAGGATAATTCTTTCAGAGTCTAATTATAAGCATGATACATGTCAGTAATCTAGAACATCTGTGAAATGTAAATGCAGGTTACTCCTAAGGTCCATTCAAAAAAAGAGAATTAACTTAAAAGCCATCACATGAACAAGGAAAAAGCATTCATCTTATAGTACAGTGTTGCTAATGGCAATATAAATGGACTCATGAGTAAAGATGGAATGGGGATCAAGCCTGTGATTTCACCAATCAAGAGAATTCTTAGCAGAGGAAACCCTCTCTAATAATGCAGGTTAGCATTTTCTCTTCAATTGTTGATCTTAGAATACTTGCCTAGTAAAATCACACAGCTAATATTTGTAAGAAGCAGGATTTAAACCCAGCTCTTCCTGACCGGGTTTCCAACAACTGCAAATGGGACATCACAATGTTTCTCTATATGAGTAAAGTTAGAAATCTTGAGTCTTGCTCCTTATCTTTGAAATGTGATTCTGGATCCAATGTCCTCTTAATTTAACAAACAACATACACAAATTATCCAAGAACTTTTGTAAAATGAATACTTGAAAATGCTTTAATGACAACCATTCATCTTTATGTAGACTTTAAGATTAATGATTCAATGGTGACTTGTCTAGAGGTTTCCTTTTAGTATGTAAGGACCTGTTTTTAATCTGTTCTGTTTAACATTTTTATCAGTGACTTGGTTAAGGACACAAATGGCATGCTTATCAAATCTGCAAATAACAGAAAGCTAGGAGAATTAACTAATACACTCTATACCAGAGCCAGCAACTAGGATTTCAGATGCAATAGCCAAGAAGTCTTTGACAGAATTTTTAAAAAAACTTTTAATAAGTACTTACTGTATGCCAGATACTGTGCTAAGCATTCACATACAAAAAGAGGCAAAAGATAACCCCTTACCTCAAGGAATTCATAATAGGTCATGGGAGAGAAATAATATGCAAACAAATATATACAGAGTAAACTATATACCCAATAGGAAATAATTTAAAAGGGAAAGCCATGGAATTAAGAAGATTAGGGAAGACTTCCTATAAAAGGTGAGATTTTAGTTGGCACTTAAGAGAAACCATAGAAGTTAATATTCAGAATAAAGAAGGAAGATCATTCCAGGCATGGGGGAGCTAAGAAAAATATCTGGAGCCAAAAGAAGGAATATCTTGGTCATGGAACAGCCAGGAGGCCAATGTCACTAAATCAAAAAATTTATGTTAGTGAGTGAGGTATAAAAAGACTGAAAAGATAGGAAGTGGCTAGGTTACAAAGGGTTTTGAATGTCAAACAGAAAATTTTGTATTTAACCCCAGAGCTAATTGGAAGCCCCTGAAGCTAATTTTTAATTAAGGGGAGAGGGGTGCAGTATGGAGTGATTCACTTGGATCATCATTTTAGAAGAATCACCTTAATAGCTGAATACAAAATGGAGTGGAATGGGGAAAGACTTGAGGCAGGCAGATCCACCAGCAGGTTATTGCAATAATCAAGGCACAAGATGATAAGGGCCAGCACTATAATGATGCAGTGTTAGAGGAGAAAGGGGACATATTTCAGAGATGTTGAAAAGGTGAAAATGACAAGCCTTGGTAATAGATTGGATATGGCAAAATAATAGATACTGAGGAATCCAGGATAACCTCTAGGCTAGGAGGCTGAGAGGGAGGAAAGATTTTGACACTCTCTACAATAAAAGGGAAGGGAGGAGGAGGAGGAGGATTTAGGGGTAACTACAATGAGTTCTGCTTTGAAATGTATTGAGTTTAAGATGTCTACTAGACAACCAGTTCAAGATTATCTGAAAGGCAGCTTGAGATACAACACTTCACAAATGCAAGATAGCGGAAACATGGTTAGGCTTGTCTGAAAATGATCTGTAGAGTTTAGTGGAGTAGATCAATATAATTTAAAAATGTAACCCAAAATAGCTAATAAAATTTTAGATTATATTAAGGTAAGCACATATTTCAAGAATAGATATGATGGAACTTCTGTACTCTACACCGGTCATACCACATTATTCTTATAGTCCTCAGGTTTGGGCATCACAGTTAGAAATGTCAACCAGATCAGAACTAGCTTCTAACCTGTAGATTGTCAGAGCCAAAACAAAGCAAGCTAGAGTCAGGAGAGTCAGGACACAGACAGAAGTTTAATTAATTTCAGAGTGAGGAAAATAATGTTTGCACATAGAAGCCTCTCTAACCAAGAAGAGGCGCTTAACATGATGGACCAAAAACTTATAAAATAATTATGACATATTCATTTTTAGGTTTTTAGTTACTATTCCACAAGCCCTGTGTGAACAGTATTATCTCAAGTTTTTGGAGTCATGCCTACCCTGTGGGGAGCAGAACAACACAGAAGTACAGTGCCTGAACAGGATTTGTGAACATATAATGGATGGCTCTGGGAAATATCCCAGGTAATTGCCTCAGTGAACACTTGATGCTGGTTCAAGCAATATGCTTTGCCAAAGGGTAATATAATCTTGAGCGCAAAGGATTATTGTTATGCCAAACTCAGAACTCAGCCCTTGTTGGACTTTTGCTTTGGGAAACAAATTATTTCAAAAATATTTAGACAGAAAGGACATTGAGAAACTGTGTCACAAGGAAAGCTATTGTGGGAATGAATGATCTTGAGTTAATATAATAGCTTGATCTGAAGGAATTAAGAAATTTTTGCCTGAAGAAGTGAAAACTGGAAGGACAAAAATGGCATCATAACTCTTTCTTCAAGTATTGGAAGGGCTCTCATATGGGAAAGGGATTAGACTTTACTATTTGTCCCAGAATACAGAACCAGAAATGATGAATGGAAAGTTGCAAAAAAGAAAAATCTAAATTTGCTGTGAAGAAAAACTTCCTACCAATTAGAGCTATCCAAAAGTGAAATGGGCTCCCCAAAAAAGGTAGTTTTTCTTGATTTGAGGTCTTTAAGCAGAGGTTGGATGTCAAGTATGTTATGAGCAGGATTCTTTTTTCAGCAATGGATAAACTAGAAAGCCTCTAAAGTTACTTCCAACCTTGACATTCTATGAATACATGATAATGTAATAGCTCCCAAATTGGAAGGATAGGGAGAAACTCCTTGGTGTAGAGGGCCAAATATATAGAGAAGGAAATGTTGCATCTTTCTCTTTCCCAACTGGTAGTATCTTTTAGTAGCCATGAGAGAGAAACTGGGAAAGCAAGAAGGCTTAGTAGGGAGAGAAGTTTTCATCAGAATCTGAAAAAAAAAAGTAGATCACTTAGATGTAATAATGTGAGATTGTAAAGCCAAAAAATCAGAGTAGTTGAGAGACTTCAGAATCTCTCTTTGAAGTCAATTGAAAATAAGAAACCTAATTGGATACTAGGGTTTATTTTATTTAAATATTTTCTACTTCAAAGTGAGTTTAATATTAAATATTAATATTAAATAAACTCATTTCAATAAAGCAATTTTTATAAAGTAGAAAATGTTGTGATAATAAATAGGGATGGGCCCCTCAGGCAAAGAACCATTAACTTCCAAGGCAAAGCATTTTAGATCAGGTAAGTATGGCAAACTGACAAATGGCAAAAGTATGACAAATGGCAAAAAATGACAAGTATGGCAAAAGACAAATAAGTTCCTTTTAAAGCTAAATATGAAAAATAAGTCAATGTGACAGTCTTATGATGCTCATCCTCATTCTATGTCAAATATGTATTTATGTATGAAATATAGGAAAATAAAATAACAGGTCCTCAGTGGTCACTGTTTCACTTCTAAGGGGATGCTCAGAGGTGCTTCAATGCACCATTATATATTAAAATTGGTAAGATAGCCACAAAGTTCTTCCTTCCTTGGAGAAAAGTAATTCACCTTATGTATGTCCACTTCCTTCCTGTGGGTCAGAGATTTAGGGAAAATATTTTTCCTACATATATTGACAGATTTTTTTGTAATTGATTAGTAGATAGGATTTCAAGACCTTTTATTTGTTTTCAATCTTCTGAGACATACTTAGAATCTCTTGCTTTGCAAATCAAACACTAGCTGTTTTTACTTTTAAAGATTATTAAACATTACAATAAAAATAAAGATTACTAGAAAGGATTGGGAAATCATCTAATCCAACACTTTTCCTTTAGGAAAAATAATACCTTTGAATCATCTTAAAGTGAATATCAATTTTGGTTTTAAAGAACTCAAGAGAATTCAGTGAACCTTCCTAATTCCAACTCTCACTGTCAGTTCTGTATATAGTGCCTTAAATTTTCTTACTTCCTCTGGTTTGTTTTTTATCTATTTTCTTATTCTTCATATATTAAATTCTTACTATCTTCCTTCGACCTTGCTCACAACAAAATAACTAATATAAATTTCTATCTTCTTTACTTACAATCTGTATCCATTAACCTTTAAAGTATTTTTGTGGCTCCCCTCTAAACTTTCTCCATATTCCTTTTACATTTGCAAAATGGTCCTGAAAAGAGCATTTATGTTCCAGTGCCATTATTTATATAGTCCTTGGTACCATGGGGAAATCACTTGCCCACTCTAAGCCAAAGTTTTCTATGTAAAATTAGAAAGATATTAATATCTACAGTATATATCTTGTATTACTCTGAGAAAAGTACTTTGAAAATTAAATGCTATAGTAACATTCTTCAGTTGGATTCAATCAATCAAGTGTTTATTAAGTATTTACTATATACCACACACTGTACTAAGTGCTGAGGATCCAAATAAATGAGTAAAAACAATAATTACTCCTGAAGAACTTACATTCTAACAGGGGACAGATAAGGAGATACAAATGTGTGCATGTACAAGTTCAATATTAAGAGAATAAACACAAGGAATTTGTAGGACAATAGATTTTAAGGGAATCTGGAAAGGCTTCAGGTAGGTGACCTCCTGAATTGCCTCTTGATGGGAGAAAAGGATTCTGTCAGGTGGGAACGGAGGGGCATAGAAATGGAAGAAGGATTGCTCTGTGTATGGAACAGAAAAAAGTTTGACTGAACACAGAGGGGAAGTTGTAATAACAGACAAAGAAATTGGAAAGATAGATTGGTGCAAAGTTGTAAAGGGCTTTAAAAGTCAGACAGAGGAGTTTTATTTTCTTTTATGGACAATAGGAAGCTACTGGAGTTTAATAAGTAGGGAAGTTTCATAGCCAGATCTGTACTTGAGGAAAGCCTCTTTGAGATCATTATGGGAAATGGTCTGAAAAGAGAAGAGACCCAAGAGAGGGAAACCATTTAGGAGGCTGTTGTAACCATCTAGGACAAGGGTATGAGAGTCTGAACTAATGTTTTAGCTGTATGGATGGAGAGAAATGTTTAGATGCTGAGAGATGCCAGATACTGTGGTAATAAAAACTATAAGATTTGGCAACTGATTGGATATGTGGCATGAGGGAGCTTGAGAAGTTAAGGATAGTACTGAAATTATGTACTAAGGAACCTAACAGGATTATATTGCTTCAAGAGAAATAGAGAAAATTGAAAGAGGGATATATTTAAGGGGAAAGATAATGAATTCAGTTTTAGACATTTTGAGTTTGGAATATCTCTGGGACATCAACTTTGAAATGACCACCAAACAGAAGGTGACACAGAAATAAAGTTTGAGAAGAGATTAGTGCTGAATATATAGATCTGGGAGCAATTTATACAGAGATGATAATTAAACCCATCAAAGTTACCTTGATGAGGTCACCAAGAGAGTGTAAGGAGAGAAGAGTAGAGAGCTTAGGAATGAACTCAATGATTACCCACCATTAGAGGACACATACTAGGTGATGAACCATAAAGAATACTGAGAAGTAGTTATAGAGGCAACAAGAAAACTAGGAGAGAATAGGGTCATCAAATTTCAGTGAGGAAAGAATGGGCAATAGTATCAAGTAAAGCTCTGGAAATGTTTAACAGAAAAAAGTAAGAAGCTGTTTAGAAAGTGAAAGGAGTTTGTAACTGCCCATAATCACAGTAACTACCTCTAACATCCAAAAATTTACTTTTATTTGGGTAATTATTGGTTGGTAGAGGGGAAATTGTGTATAAAGCCTGGAAGACAGAGTATGGGCATGGAGAAAATATTGGGATGATTTGATTTGCTATGGATAGTAGTTTTGAAAGATATATTTGCTCTGTGTATGGAACAGAAAAAAGTTTGATTGTGAGCCAGCAAGAGCTGGTTCATGGACATATTTGGGTATGGATCCTCAACAGTTTGTAGGTGAGGTCAGGCACAGATCCTTAAAAGAGTTGAATTTGCTCCGAAATGAGTCTTGATTTATGGGAGCAAATCAATAATAGTGCTTGGTGGTGGCTAACAAACTCTGTTAGTGCTATATGTAGCTATGAGTCCCATTGTGGGGGCTAGAGAGAGAGAGGGGGGAAAAGCCATTTAAAAACTTTTTTAATTAAAGTTTTTTAATTTTCAAAAGATATACATGGATAATTTTTCAACATTAGCCTTTGCAAAATCTTGTATTCCAATTTGCTCCCCTTTCCTCACCCTCATCTTTAGATAGAAAATAATCCAATATATGTTAAGCACAGGAAAAAATGTATGTTAAATCCAATATATGAATATATATTTATACAATTATCTTGCTGCAAGGAAAATCAAATCAAAGAGGGAAAAATGAGAAAGAAGATAAAATATAAGCAAACAACAACAAAATAGTGAAAATGCTATGTTGTGATCCATATTCAGTTCCTACAGTTCTCTCTCTGAGTGAAGATGGCTCTCTTCATCACAAGATCATTGGAACTAGCCTGAATCATCTCATTGTTGAAAAGAGCTATGTTCATCAGAATTGATCATTGTATAATCTTATTGTTGCCATGTACGATGATCTCCCGATTCTGCTTATTTCATTTAGCATCAGTTAATGTAACTCTCTCCAGGTCTCTCTGAAATCATCCTGCTGATCATTTCTTATAGAACAATAATATTCTATAACATTCATATACCATAACTTATTCAGTATCCTCCAACTGATGGGCATCCACTGAGATTCCAGTTTCTTACTACTACAAAAAAAAAAAAGACTGCCACAAACATTTTTGCACATGTGGGTCCCTTTCCCTCCTTCAAGATCTCTTTGGGATATAAGCCCAGTAGAAACACTGATGGATCAAAGGACATGCACAGTTTAATAGCCCTTTGGGCATAGTTCCAAATTGCTCTCCAAAATGCTCTCCAGAATTCCACCAACAATGTATGTGTCCCAGTTTTCCTACATCTCCTCCAATATACATCATTTTCTTATCCTGTCATCTTAGCCAATCTTATAGGGGTGTAGTGGTACCTCAGAGTTGTCTTAATTTTCATTTCTCTGATTAATGATTTAGAGAAACTTTTCATATGACTAGAAATGGTTTTAATTTTTTCATCTGAAAATGTCTATTCACATACTTCGTTTATCAATTGGAAAATGGCTTGAATTCTTATAAATTTGAGTCAGTTCTCCATATATTTTAGAAATGAGGCTTTTATCAGAACCTTTGAATGTAAAAATGTTTTCCCAGTTTATTGATATCCTTCTAATGTTATCTGCATTAATTTTGTTTGTACAAAAATTTTTTAACTTAATATAATCAAAATTATCTATTTTTGTTCAATAACGATTTCCAGTTCTTCTTTGGCTACAAATCCCTTCCTTCTCCACAGATCTGAGAGGTAAACTATACTTGTTCTTCTAATTTGCTTATAATATCACTTTATGTCTAAATCATGAACCCATTTTGACCTTATCTTGGTATATCGTATTAGGTGTGGGTCAATGCCTAATTTCTGCCATACTAGAGGAAAAAACTTCCAACAGTCCCTGTATTTAGATGGCATAGTTCTAGTTGTCTCTGTACTAGCAAAGATAACACCAAGACAGGAAAAGAAGCAGTCAGAGAATGTGTGAAAATAGTTTATTTCATCTTTTCTAAATGGAGGTTTAATTTATAATTGTTCAGGTCTAGGTAGGAATTTTATAATTGTCACTTTTTTCTAATAATTGATTGTGGTTGTTATTAATGTATATGTAGCCTACCTGAACACAAAGAGGTAGCCTGAAAGACTACTGAAAATCATTGCATTTCCTATAAAATATTCTTTGCAGCTACTTTTTCAAATTTTCTTACCCGTTCAGCACATTAAAAACTTTTAGTCTACATAGCATAGTACCATCACGTTCATTAAATGGATCTCAATTATAGCTTCTAAATTAGTTACATGAATGATATCATGGCTTTTTTGTTCACAGGTAAGTGTACCCAATATATGGGTTTAGATCAGAAACATGCCTAGGAACTGTGATTTCATCAGTTTGGGGAATTCCCTTTATCAACCCAAATCAAAACCATTTATGACTTACAAGTTTAATCCTTGGAAGATCCTAGAGGTTAAGTGACTCAACCAGTCATGGGCTAGCTACTAGTTACAGACACAGCCAATGGCCAACTTCAGTTATATAGCTAGTATATTTCAAGATGGGATTTGAATACACAACTTTCTGATGCAAGCTTAGAAGAAGCAGCAAAAAACTACTTTAGAAGAAAATGGTCACAGCATCATAAACTTTTGAGCTAGAAGGGATCATAGAAATTATTTAATCTAGTGGTGTTAAACTCAAAACAAAACTGCAGAAATTGCATATTAGAAAACCACATATTAAGATTTTCTATGTTCTGTTGCATTTTTACTTATTTTTTAAAACATTTCCTAATTCACCTGTGCAAGAATGTTTGTGGCAGCCCTTTTTGTAGTGGCTAGAAACTGGAAACTGAAGGGATGCCCATCAATTGGAGAGTAGCTGAATAAATTACGGTATATGAATGTTATGGAATATTATTGCTCTGTAAGAAACAACCAGCAGGACGATTTCAGAGAGGCCTGGAGGGACTTGCATGAACTGATGCTGAGTGAAACAAGCAGAACCAGGAGATCATCATACACAGCAACAACAGTATTACATGATGATCAATTCTGATGGACATGGCTCTCTGCAACAAAGAATTGTCTCAAACCAGTTCCAATTGTTCACTGAAAAAAACCATATACACCCAGAGAGAGGGAAATGAAATATGGACCACAACATAACATTTTCATGATCTCTATTGACATTTGCTTGCACTGGGTTGCCTTTCTCTGATTCTTTTTTTTCTTGTAGATAGGATTTTTCTTGCATAACTTCTCAAGCATTTCAACATTATTAACATGTAGTGGACTTCCTGCCATCTAGGGGAGGGAAGGGGACTGGGGATAAAATTTATAATGGAAAGCTTTGTAAAGATCAATGTTGGGGAACTACCCATATATATGTTATACAAATAAAAAGCTTTAATAAAAAAAATTTCCTAATTACCAATTAATCAGCAAAGTGCAGTTGCAACACCGTATTTTATATTCTTCTGATTCTAATCCAAATCCATAATTTTTCAGATAACTTTTTTGAGATTTATTTTCTTTATATGAAAAATTATGGATTTGGATTAGAATTGGAATTCCAATTAGAATTTGGAGTCAGATATGTTTTTTTAAGTGATTTGTCCATGGCCTTACATAGCAAGTAACAGAACTAGAATTTGAACCCATATCTGACTCCAAATCTAGTATTCCTTCTATTGACATTCTGATAACTAAATTTTGTTCTTTGTTTTAAAGCTGATTTTTTGGTTCACTTTGGTTCTGAATCATTATAGATTTCTAGAAGAACTTTGCGATTTAAAGAAACTTGGATGAATTGACTCTCAGATGGAATCATGGAGTCTTACACATTGACATTTCCCTTTTTCTGGGTAGATTGATTGTTCTCTTCCTCTAGATTTTACAAAAGAAGTGTGGGGGTATATGGAATATGTAGAAAGATTCTGAACAACAATAAAGGCAGCATTTATACCTTGGCAGAGACCCAGAGACCACCTAGCTTGCTCATAAATGTGCATTCTTTCTAATAAAAATGTGATTATTATTATTAACATTTACTGAGCAGCAAAAATTTTCTAAGTGAAAATTGCACACAGCACTATTTTTTGTGGGTTTTCCTATTTCTTGATGGATATTGTAGAAATCATTTGCTACTTGCTATGCCCATTAATTACTACTTTATCCTCAACGTGTGGTTGCTAGAAGTCATAGTACTGGACTATGTTTTAAGACATGTCGAGTTCCATTTGACCTGGGACTACATCTAAACTGCCAGGTTTATATTGGTCCCATTCAGTTATCAATCAAATCCTGTACATAAGAATTTCATAAATATGTGGCTAGCAAAACTGCTATAGAATGTCTTTCAAGTTCATAAGAAACTTTTTTGAAAGAGAGGAGTGGGATGGGAAAGGAAAGGAAGGAAAGGGAAAAGGAAGAGAAGGGAAGGGGAGGGGAGGGGAGGGGAGGAGAGGGGAGGGGAGGGGAGGGGAAGAAAAAGGAGAGGAGGGGAGGAGAGGGAAGAGAGAGAGAGAGGAAGGAAGGAAAATTCCTTTATGTTTTTAGATTTAAGAGTTTGTTTTTTCTTGGGGCCATGTTTCCTTACAGATAACCAATCCAAGGATTCAAAAAATACCACCATTTTACATAGGCAAAATTCCCATTTTATTTGCAAATGATCTATCAGGTTGTTTTCAGGGATTTCCACTCCCTCCTCTCCAGCAACTATTACTTACAGAAATTTCATCATTTCCCAACCAATTTCTCTGAAAAAGATAGGAAGGTTTTATTCCCAATAGGAACCCATAAGTTAAATTTCAATTTAGGATAGATTTCCTGTCAACTATGTTTCTTTGGGGGTAGAAGAAGGAGTTTCCAGACCCTGAAAGGAAAAGATTCACAGGACATACCTTGTTTTATAGGAAGTGGGGAGCACTTGTTTCTTCTTTGCACCTCCTCCTCTGTTAAAACTAACAGTCACTGAAGTGACTCAAGGCAAAGCAAAAGGGAATATTACAGGACCCAACTTGTCCAGGTGTTATTACCCTGTTATACTAACAATTTTAAGACCAAATTCTGAGAGAGGCAAATATTCCCTCCCTTTTTGTGTCTGCAATTATTTGGATGCATAAATAATGCAAATAAAAATAAAATAAAATCATTCTTAAACTGAATTAAGCACTCTTTTTGACTAAAGCATCAACTTGACATGTAACTAAATTTTACATGCAATTTTGTGGAACAAAGTTACAATTCTTGAAAGGAGAAAAAGAGCACAACTTTTACAATGTAGCTTGGGGGAAATCATTTGTGGTTTTTCCTCAATCCTTATTATACTGTTTATATACTGACACATACCATATATGTTAAGTTGTCTGCCTTCTAACAAACTGCCCCATCCCACTCTACCCCCCAAAAAAAGAAAAAATTAAAGTTAAAGTATATTTTAAATGTACCTATTTTCCCCTTATCTTTTAAGTGCAGATGTCACAGGATAATAAAAACATAGATTTAGGACTGGAAAAGACCGAGGAAATAATTTTACAACCCACTAAAAAAGATGACAACTTAGGCCCAAGAATATTAAATGTCTTGCACAACACAGATAATAGATGCCAAAGGTGGGATTTGAACCCATGTTCTCAACTCTAGTCAGTACTTTTTCCACTGTTTCTTGCTAATTTGAAGTCAAATCATTTCACTCAGGAAATATTTAGGGTGAAGGGAGTCCTGATAATCTTTGTCTTTGCATTTCCTCTAAACTTATTATAAGATGTGGTTGTCTTTATTTTCATTTTCTTCAAGGAAGGGAGAGTGATGAAAAGGAAAAGACATTATTCCACAGCTTATTAAGCACCTATGTCTTCCTATACCAAGGACATGTCCATTTAATAATTAACATATTGGTAAACTTAGTGGATTATTAATAATAATAATGAATTCAAACTATTTGGAGCATATCATTTATGAAAAAACTGACTAGCTTTTTCCTTTCACTTTTTTAACTCCTGGGAAAAAGAGAGGAGAGGCTGGTGTTTAAAAGAATGGGACAAGAATGGGAGTATTCTAAAGGACTTCAGTTTGTTTTATATAGCAAAGCCAAAACAAATCCATGCAACGACAGCAAATCAGTTGAGGATCTTCAAATTGTATTTCCATTGTAGTGGACTGTTCAAAATAGCAGGACCACACAAACACCAAAAAATACATTTACTATATAAATTTTACACATCTTGACCTACATACATGCCATCCCCTCTGATAGAATGCAAGTTCTTTAAAGGGGGTGACTTTTTCACTTTTGACTTTGTATCCCCAGGATCTAGTAGAGTGTCTGGTACATAATAGATGCTCATTAAATGTTTGCAATTGATTGACTGAAGAGAAGGATTTATGGGAGTAGGGCTGGCTTAAAAGGAAATCATATGATGTAAAAACAAAAGATAATAACAAATATGTAGATAGTATGTGTGTATGTGTGTGAGAGAGGATACAGAAATAAAATGAGAGAAAGAATTAGAAGAGGAGGAGAAGGAAGAGGAGGATGAAGAAAAGGAAGAAGAGAAGGAGGAAGAGAAGAAGGAGGAGGAGGAGGAGAAAAGAAGGAGGAGGAGGAGAAAAAGGAGAAGGAGGAAGAGAAGGAAAAGGAGGAGGAGGAGGAGGAGAAGAAAAAGAAGGAGGAGAAGGAGAAGAAGAAGGAGGAAGAGGAGCAAGAGGAGGAGGAGAAGGAGGAGGAGAGGGAGAAAATAAGGAGGAGGAAGAGGAGGAGGAGGAAGAAAAGGAGGAAGAGCAAGAGGAGGAGGAGGAGGAGGAGAAGAAGAGGAAGAGGAGGAGGAGAAGGAGAAGGAGGAGGAGCAAGAG
>JAJPUD010021960.1:534-22220 GCA_023553655.1 Myrmecobius fasciatus | reverse complement strand
AAAAATCTTATCTACACAAAAGACATATCAGATAAAGGAAACACAATATAAGCAAACATCAATCAAGAGTATGAGAATGTTATGTTGTGGTCCACATTTCACATCCCTCTCTCTGGGTGTATATGGCTATCTTCAGTGAACAATTGAAAGTGGCTTGAAACATTTCGTTGTTGAAGGGAGCCAGGACATGATGAATTTTAAGATGTCTCTCATACCTTCTTCTGACTGAGGATTATTGTGGGCAGGCAGTCTCCTGTGTTTAGGGATATCTTTCTTTATCTCTACCTACTAGCTTTGTTCAAGCTCAGCTAATATCCCAAATTCTGCCAAAAAAAAATCTTATTTTTCTGTTTTTTTTCCCTACTCACATTCTGTAATAAATAAATGTTTTAATTTCCTTTCTTTTCAAGTGCTATTCATTCAATTTTAACATTTCTGCTGAGTTTTGGTCATATCTCCAATTGCCTATTAAACACTTCAAGTATAGCTTTTTATTTATAGAACATATGAGTAGGGGCAGCTAGATGGTGCAGTGGATAGAGCACCAGCCCTGAAGGCAGGAGGACCTGAGTTCATATCTAATCTCAGACACTTAACATTTCCTAGCTGTGTGATCCTGGGCAAGTCACTTAATCCCAATTGCCTCAGCAAAAATAAATAAATAAAATAAAAAGCAGAACATATGAGTAATTTTTTTTACATTGACTTTTGCAAAATTTTCTGTTCCAAATCTTTCCCTCCTTCCCCTCACCCTCTCCCCTAGAGGCAAGTAGTCTCATATATGTTAAATATATTAAAATATATGACAAATTCAATATGTGTATAAATACATATACAGTTATCTTGATGCACAAGAAAAACCAGATCTAGAAAGAGAAAAATAAAACCTAAGAAGGAAAACAAAATGCAAGAAAACATTCACAGAAAACATTACAATGCTATGTTGTGGTCTGCACTCAGTTCCCACAGGCCTCTTTCTGGGTGTCTATGACTTTCTTCATTGCTGAACAATAGAAACTGTTTTGAATCACCTCATTGTTGAAGAGAAACATGTCCATCAGAATTGATCATCGTATAGTCTTGTTGCTGTGTATAATGATCTCCTGATTCTGCTCATTTCACTTAGCATCAGTTCATGTAGGTCTCTCCAGGCCTCTCTGAATTATCCTGCTGGTTGTTTCTTACAGAACAATAATATTCCATGACATTCATATACCATAATTCATTCAGCCACTCTCCAATCGATGAACAAACATTGCCACTACAAAAAGGGCTGCCACAAACATTTTTGCACATCTGTGTCCCTTTCCTTCCTTTGGGATATAGGCCCAGGAGAAACACAACTGGGTCAAAGAGTATGCACAGTTTGATAACTTTTTGAGCATAGTTCCAAAGTGCCCTCCAGAATGGTTGGATCCATTCACAGTTCAACCAACAATGTATCAATGCCCCAGTTTTCCCATATTCCCTCCAACATTTGTCATTATATTTTTTCTGTCATCTTAACCAATCTGGCAGGTGTGTAGTGGTATTTCAGAGTTGTTTTAATTTGCATTTGTCTGATCAATAGTGCTTTGGAACACCTTTTCATATGACTAGAAATAGTTTCAATTTCTTCATCTGAAAATTGTCTGCTCATATCCTTCAACCAGTTACTGATTGGAGAATGGCTTGAATTCTTATAAATTTGAGTCAATTGTCTATGTATTTTAGAAATGAGGCCAATGTCAGAACCTTTGAATGTAAAAATGTTTTCCCAGTTTATTACTTCCCTTCTAATCTTGCCTGAATTCATTTTGTTTGTACAAAATTTTTTAACTTGATATAGTCGAAATTATATATTTTGTGATTAATAATGATTTCTAGTTCTTCTTTGGTAACAAATTCCTTCCTACTCCACAGATCTGAGAGGTAATCTATCCTACTTTCTTCTAATTTGTTTTTAATATGATTCTCTATTTCTACATCATGAATCCATTTAGATCTTATCTTGGTATATGGTGTTAGGTGTGGGTTAATGCCTAGTTTCTTCTATACTAGATTCCAATTTTCCCAGCAGTTGTTGACAAATACTAACTTCTTATCCCAAAAGCAGGGGTATTTGGGTTTGTCAAACACTAGATTACTATAGTCATTGACTATTTTGTCCTTTGAACCTAACCTATTCCACTGATTAATTACTCTGTTTCTTAGCCAGTACCAAATGGTTTTGCTGACCACTGCTTTAAAATATAGTTTTAGATCTGGTACAGCTAGGCCACCTTCATTTGATTTTTTTTTCATTAATTCCCTTGAAACTCTTAACTTTTTGTTCTTCCAGATGAATTTTGTTGTTATTTTTTCTAGGTCAGTAAAATAATTTTTTGGAAGCTTGATTGATATAGCACTAAATAAATAGATTAGTTTGGGTAGTATTGTCATCTTTATTATATTTGCTGGATCTATCCAAGAACACTTGATATTTTTCCAGTTGTTTAGATCTGATTTTATTTATGTGGATAGTTCCTGACTTTCCCTTGACAGATATATTCCCAAATAATTTATATTATTGACAGGTATTTTACATGGAATTTCTCTTTGTATCTCTTGCTGTTGGATTTTTTTTAGTGATGTATAAAATTGCTGATGATTGATATGGATTTATTTTGCATCCTGCAACTTTGGTAAAGTTGTGGATTATTTCTAATAGTTTTCCAGTTGATTCTCTAGGGTTTTCTAAGTAGACCATCATGTCATCTGCAAAGAGTGATAATTTAGTATTCTCATGACCAACTCTGGTTTCTTTAATTGCTTTTTCTTCTCTTATTGCCAAAGCTAGCATTTCTAATACAATATTGAATAGTAATGGTCATAGTGGGAAACTGTTACACCTCTGATCTTATTGGGAATGGTTCCAGTTTATCACCATTACATATGTTGCTAGCTGATGGTTTTAAAAAGACACTACTCACTATTTTAAGGAAAAGCCCATTTATTCCTATTTTCCCTAGTGTTTTTAATAGGAATGGATATTGGATTTTATCAAAATCATTTTCTACATCTATTGAGATAATCATATTTTTTTTGTTAATTTGCTTATTGATATAGTCAATTATGCTAATAGTTTTCCTAATATTGAACCATCCCTGCATTCCTGGTATAAATCCTACTTGGTCATGGTGTATTATCCTGGGGATGATTTTCTTTAATCTCTTAACTAATATTTTATTTAAGATTTTTACATCAATATTCATTAGAGAGATTGGTTTATAATTTTCTTTCTCTGTTTTCATTCTACCTGCTATCAGTACCATGTCTGTGTCATAAAAGGAATTTGGTAGAAGTCCTTCATTCCCTATTTTTTTCAAATAGTTTATGTAGTATTAGAGTTAATTGTTCTTTAAATGTTTGGTAGAATTCATATGTAAATCCATCTGGTCCTGGGGATTTTTTCTTAGGGAGTTGATTAATAGCTTGTTCTATTGTTTTTCTAAAATAGGACTATGTAAGTAATTTATTTCCCCCTCTGTTAATCTGGGCAATCTATAGTTTTGTAGGTATTACTCCATTTCACTTAGGTTATCAAGTTTATTGGCATTCAGTTGGGCAAAGTAACTCATAATAATTGCTTTAATTTCCTCTTCATTGGTGGAAAGTTCTCCCTTTTCGTTTTTGAGACTAACAATTTGATTTTCTTCTTTCCTTTTTCTAATTGAATCAACTAAAGATTTATCTATTTTTTATAAAGCCAACTCTTACTTTTATTTACTAATTCAATATTTTTTACTTTCAATTTTATTAATCTCTCCTTTTATTTTTATGATTTCAAGTTTGGTGTTTGATTGAGGGCTTTTAATTTGTTCTTTTTCTAGCTTTTTTAGTTGCAAGCCCAATTAATTGGTCTTTTCTTTCTTTATTTTATGCAAGTAAGCATCTAGAGATATAAAATTTCCCCTTATCACCACTTTGGCTGTGTCCCACAAGTTTTGGTATGTTGTCTCATTATTGTCATTCTTTTGGATGAAATTTTTAATTGTGTCTGTAATTTTGGTTTCACCCATTCATTTTTTACGATGAGATTATTTAGTTTCCAGTTTCTTTTTGGTCTATTTTCTCCTGGCCTTATATTGCATGTGATTTTTATTGCATCATGATCTGAAAAAAATGAATTTACTATTTATGCCTTTCTCCATTTGATTTTGAGGTTTTTATGTCCTAACACATGGCCAATTTTTGTGTAAATTCCATGAACTACTGAGAAAAAAGTAAACTCCTTTCTTCCCCATTTAATTTCCTCCAAAGATCTATCATACTTAACTTTTCTAACATATTGTTTACTTCTTTAATTTCTTTCTTATTTATTTTGTGATTTGATTTATCTAGTTCTGAGAGAGCAAGGTTGAGGTCCCGCACTATTATAGTTTTGCTGTCTATTTCTTTTTGCATCTCTCTAAACTTTTCCTCCAGGAATTTCCATGCTATACCACTTGGTGCATATATGTTTAGTATTGATATTGCTTCATTATCTATGGTACCTTTTAGTGAGATATAGTTTCCTTCCTTGTCTCTTTTAATTAGATCTATCTTTGCTTTTACTTGATCTGAGATTAGGATTGCTACCCCTGCTTTTTTGTTGTTGTTGTTGTTCTCCTGAAGCATAATAGATTCTGTTCCAGCCCTTTACCTTTACTCTCTATGTATCATTATGCTTTAAATATGTTTCTTGTAAATAACATATTGTTGGATTCTGGCTTTTAATTCAGTGTGCTATCCACTTCTGCTTTATGGGAGTTCCCATTCACATTCATAGTTAAAATAACTACTTCTGTATTTGCTGCCATCTTATTCACCCAAGTTATGCTTTTCTCTTTCCTGTCCCCTTTCTCTCCTCCCCCATATTTTGCTTTTGATGACCATCTCCCTCAAACATTCCTTCCCCTTTATGGCCCCACCCCCTTTTTATACCTTTCCAATAATTCTTCTGTTTTCCCTTCTATTAGTCTTTCCCTTTCTTTTCACCCTTTCCCTGCTATTTCCTTATAAGGTGGGACAAGTTTCTTTGTGATAACAAATATGTCTATTATTTTCTTAGAGCCAAATCTGATGAGATTAAGATTAACACAATGCTCATCCTCCTCCCCTTTTTCCCCTGTTATAATAAGGTTTCTTTGCCTTTTTAATGTGATGTAATTTCCTTATTTTACCTCCTTTTCCATCTTCTTCCAGTGTGATCCCTTTTCTACCTCTAATTTCTTTTTCATATTATCATAATAAAATCACCTTATACCCTCATTCTCTAAGTATATCCATAACAAAAAATATAGTTCACAATAATTTGCTTTTTTTTTCTTTTTTTACCTTTCTTTTGTTTCCCTTGAGTTCTGTGTTTGAAGATCAATTTTTTTTTGTTCAATTCTGGTCTTTTCATTAGAAATAGGTGAAATTCACCTATATCATTGAATGTCCATCTTCTTTCCTGAAAGATAATGCTCTTTTTAGCTGGATATCTTATTCTTGGCTGTAATCCCAGTTTCTTTGCTTTTTGGAATATCAGATTCCAGGCCCTTCCATCCTTTAAGGTGGAAGCTACTAGGACCTGGTTGATCCCAATCGTGGCTCCTCTGTATCTAAATTGTCTCTTTCTGGCTGCTTGCAATATCTTTTCCTTGGTACAATAGTTTTGAAATTTAGCCACAATATTCCTTGGGGATTTAATTTTGGGGTTTCTTTCAGGAGATGATTGGTGGATTCTTTCAATGGGTATTTTACCTTCTGATTCTAAAATGTCAGGATAGATCAGCCCAAGAGACCCATAGAAGACTCCCAGGTGTCTGGAAGCCACAATGCTCCCACTCCTGCTTTAGCTCCCTGCTGCAGTCTCCCTGTACTGCAGTCTGCGATTGGCAGATCATCCCCTTGCCCAATTGAAACAGACCTGTTTTGAAATTCTTCTAGGCTATCTTCCTGTAGAAAAGTGTTGTACTCCAGATATTGTGAATTCTTTGACTTCAAAACCAGTCTAAAGGCTTCAATTGCTGTTGGTTTGAAGGAAGGTTATTGGAGGTTACAGAGACTCATGTGTGATCTTCAAAATTTAAGACATTTAAGACAATATCTTTTATGATTTCCTGTAAGATGATATCTAGGTTCTTTTTTTTTTCATCATGTCTTTTTATGCTTTAATTTTCCCTGGGGCAGTTCTGTTGATTGAGTTATTTCAGATGCTGGGCAGTTCTGCTGATTGATTGCTTTAGGTTGCTGTATAAGAGCAGCTATGTCCAGTGCTCTTCTGGGGCTCAGTGGTTCATAATCTACCCTCCACCAAAGGCATATCTGCTAAACAATCTACTTACCATCAAGACAGATCTTCTGAAGAGGCCCAAAGAAGACTCCCAGGTGTGTGGAAGCCACAATGTTCTGACTCCTGTTCCTACTTCAGCTCCAGCTCCCTGCTCCAGCTTCCTGCCCCTGTCTCCCTGTACTGCAGTCTGGGTTCGGCAGACCACCCCCCTACCCAATTAAAACAGCCCTGTTCCAAAGTTCTTCCAGGGTATCTTCTAATGGAAATGTGCTGTACTCCAGATATTTGTGGATTCTTTGACTTCAAAACCAGTCTAGAGGCTTCATCTGCTGTTAGTTTGAGGGAAGATTAGAGGAGGTTACAGAGACTCATGTCTGATCTCCACCATCTTGTCTCCACCCTTGGAAGTCCTATTAAACACTTCAAACTAGAATTATAAGACAGCTCCCTATTTAGTTATAATACTCAAATATAAAATCCTATTTGGCTTGTAAAGCATTTCATAACCTTGTCACTTGTTTTCTTTCTAGTCTTCTTTCACTTTGCTCCCTTATATCCTTGGGCAGACAAAGCTGATAGGTTGCTGGAGTATATCGAGAAGGGGAGATGGGGGTAACATTGTAAGTCACATCTAATTTAATCACAGTTGTACACATTTTTATTATCATTGATTTTTATCACACCACACAGAGGACTTTTTGTTTTAATTATGAGTTAAATATTGCCTTGATGATCCTATCCATTTTTAAGATCCTTTACTAAAAACCATTCTTGAATACTCATGAATTTGTGGTTTTACTTCTGCTACAAAATATATAAAAAATCATAGGCTAAAATGGAAAGCATAGAATTGGAGCTAAAAAGGACTTTAGGGATTAAATACTTTCTAAATCCCCTTCTTTCTGCCCCCCCCCTTTTTAATAAATGACTAAATTGTTACACTCAAAAACTTCAATGACATAGATAATAAGTGGGAGAGCACAGATTTTAATCTGGGCTCTCTGTACCAAATCCAGTGAGTACTCTTGCTTCTACATTATGGCAGAATGTCATTATTATTAAGCCTTTTTAGCTATAGCAAGATATTATTCAGTGTGATCAAGTGTGCAAGACACATTATTCAGTCTTATTAGGTCTTAGGAACTCTGGATCTGAGGTTGACTAGACACTAGACACTTTTCTTATCTTGTTAATTAGCATAGGTAAGTAGTCTAGAATCCAACCTCCATTTCTGCTTGAAGTTTAAATCCTTAATATATCTTTCACTTCACATTTATTTGCCTATGCATATTATTGCTTTAGGCAATTTGAAAAATTAAAATTTAGCTATCTTTCAATCAAGATGTGTTGTGCTTTGGACAGAAAAAAAATAACAACAATAAAAACCTGGTTAGAAATCATAGACTACTACTTAGAGATGGAAGAGATTTTACAGGCAATGTAGTTCAAAACATTCTTGGAGCTCTAAAATTCCAAAATTTTATGCCCTTCTGGGAATGGTGACAATGTCTGTGACTTATGCTACATGTGAAGCTGAAGCTGATAGATTGCTTTAACGTGGGAGTTCTGAGATAGAAGGAGATAAAGTGAGATAATTCATACTTACTAACATAGGTTTAATATCCAAGATTATGAGGAAGGGAAATAAACAGGCTGCCTAAAGAGGGGCCAACATGTCCAAGTAGAAAATGCCCAGGGTAGAAGTGCTTGCTCAATTGTGGGCCAAATTATTGGGCCCCCAAGTGAGCAAAGCACTTCTACCCTGGGTAAGATATGTGTATGTATGTATGTATGTATGTATGTATGTATGTATGTATGTATGTATATATATATCATATATATGCATATATATGTATATATATGCTTATTTATATATGTATATTTATACATTCTTATTCCTTCATACAATAAATCTTTTAAAACTTTATATTTCTTATGTTTTAATAAATCTCTGTGAGCATTGAATTTGTGATGACTAAACCATTGCACTTAGCAAAAATTCAGGCTTAGGTTCCTGTGAGCCTCTGAGGAGGTACCTCAAATATAGATCAGTGAATTTCCTCTTTATTTTTCTGGATGTACCATATTATCAATTTGTTAACAATAAACTCACATAGTCAATAGCACTATAACAAACTTGAATAAAGCTTTTCTAACACATTTGTTTTCTTCATAAAGTTACCATAGTTTTCTTATACTTAGGATCACCATACAGGCATGGGGACTATTTTTGAAAGAAAATTACCAATAAAAAGCACAAAAGTGCAATAAAAAAGTCAATAGAATGCAAAAAGGATAATTGTTTGCAGTATGACAGCTAAAACAAAAAGGTAGAGTTTTATTTGTTCCAACCAAGTTGCAAATATTTGCAGTGAGTGACTGAAATTTTTTACCACTCTGCACTTATTTACAAATAAGCAAGAAAGCATCATGAGTTTTGATTTTTTAGGGATTAAAAATGAAATTTTGCATGTAGGCAAATATAAAATCCAAAAATAATAAAAAAATATTATACTTCAATCATTTTTATTTAGCAGTATTTTCTGGACTATAATCTAATGTCATCTGCACATGAGAATATATGTTTAATAAATAAGTTACAATCAGTAAATACATAAGGTATTTTACATTTTTACATGGATTTTTCTCAATTAAATCCTGTTTTAATATATAGCTTATATCGTAGCATTACCTAATGGTTATTCTCCATATTGCCTTGGTAACTTTCCAAGTTGTCAAATTAGTTTGCAGAAAGTATATTTCAATTCAAATTGAGAGTTTATTCGAAACTATATGTGTGACTGGATTTTCACTCTTTTCTGATTAGTGTATTGCTTCTCCTGCTGTGAATAAAGTGTAAACACTATGTGTTTGAAAATAAGCCCAGCTGTCAAATAATTGACTTCAGTATGACTAGAAAACAAATGATTCCTGTTTAAAATATTATTTCTTAGGGCAAGTAACATTCATCACTGACTCATTTTCAATTAAATTTATTTCAATAAATGTTTATTGAGCATCTATTATGTGCAAAGCATAGTACAATAGTTCATTAAAGGAAAAAAAATTGAATAGCTAGATATAACATGTACACAAATAATCAATCCAAAATGTATACTTAGTAATGCAAAGTAATTTCCAAAGGTAAAGAGTACTACTTTTTCTCAGTACTGTTACTAAAAGAATCAGGAAGGATCACATGTAAAAAGATCCTGGAAATAGGGGATTGGAGAACTGATTTTTAGTCTTAGTGTGTCCATTTACTCTGTGACTTTAAGTAAGTCACATACCCTCTCTGATTCACTGTTTCCACATCTAATAAATGAGGAAAGTAATTATTCCCAGCAATTGTACTTCTGTGATAAATACCCTGGATTTCAAATTAGAAGATTTGAGTTTAAATGTTGGATCTGCCCCTTACTGATTATAAGAATGACTTTAAATAAATAATTTAACCTCTTTAGGTTTGAGTTTTCAATCCCAAACAATCTTTTAAAAAATTGAAAACTGCAGAGTACCACAAATACTTTCTAATTTTTTTCTTTCAATGCAAACTTTATTCTTGAAAAATTAATTTCTATAATTAAAATGTTGAATCTTAGATTAAAATGTTGATTTTATCTTCTAATAAAAATTTTAAGCTAAATGGTATCCTAGTGAGTAAAAAATAAATCAAAGTAAATATTAGAATATGATTTTCTAAATATTCTGACTGCTTAAAACTATTCCTATTTTCAATCCAAAGAAAATGCAAGAAGGAAAATACATACTTGAAATTATTTATTAACACAGAATAATATTTTAGATTTTTAGAGTATAGACTCCTTAAAAAGGACATAAACTTACTATTGCTTAATATGTTGTAATTAAACTCTTATTTACACAACCGATTTACAAAAGTTTCTGCATAAGAAGCTTGAGAGAGAAAAAAAAAAGATGCATTTTGATCCCCCTTTACAGAAGAAGCTCAAGTTAACTGGGATGCCTACTTGATAGAGAATTATGCCTTGGCTTAGGAAGCCACTTTCTAGTTGTGTGACCTTTTAAAATTACTTAATATGTTTGTCTTTCCTAAGCTGTAAAATGGGGATAATAAAAAAATCTATCTCTCAGGGTTGTTGTAAGGATAAAGTAAAATAATCATTGAAAGCACAATGCCTGATATATATCATCATGGTAGAGTTTCCTGAACTCAGTGAGGAAAAATGTGAAGAAAATTACTCAATTTTCAATCCACACATATGCAGTTTGACACTAAGTGGTTTCTGCCAAGCCTCATCACAGTGATTCTTTTATGGACAAACCTGCCATTAATGATGAGAATTTTCTGTTGATTCTTCCTATTATAGACATATAGTGGGGAAAGATGCAGATTCAAGCAATTATGAAGTTTGAGACCTTGAGTTAATCATTAATCCCTCTAAGCCTCAATTTATTCTTCTTTAAAATAGCTACATTAATACTTATACTACTTACCTCAATTGGTTGCTATGGAGATTAAAAGTAATAATAAATCTATAGAGTTCTTTGTCAATCTTTTATCTTACAGACCCTCTCTTTTTTTGCCATGATGAATGGAGAAACATTGTACCTGAGTATGGTGACCAAGATTTAAGGTAGAAGGGCAGAGTAAGCAACTTTTTGATAAAATGCAGTGGAGGCTTTTAAATAGGCTGGGTAACAAGAAGAACGTTATTTTGGCAGCTGTGTGGATGATGGATTGGGTAGGAGTAGAAATGGGAAACTGAGGAGCTAATCAGAAGGCATTTGTAATGGTCTAGGAAAGTTGTGATACAAGCTTGAACTAGGGAGATGGCTGTGAGTGGAGAAGATTTAGTGTGAAGGTAGAACTTTTGGTTGTAACTGATTGGATTTAGAGGATAAGAGATAAGTTCAGGAGGATCTAGGTTGTAAAACAGAGGCCAGAAGGGTATTGATATTTGCAACAAAAATAAAGTTTAGAATAGGCAATTGACAAAGAAGTTATAATGATGAGTTTCAGGTGTTTACTGACAATCCAAATCTCTGGTGTGAGAACTTGCTGAGTCCCCTGCAGGACTGCCTGTTCACATATAATGCCCATCTTTCACACAATTCTCATCTGTGGCCCTAACCTAGTAAAACACTCTTGGCAGATGGAGTAAACCAAGTTGACAGTAACCAATAGGTCTCAAATCCACTGGTGAGTTAAGGAAAGATGTCCATCCCAAGCATGTGAAGACCTTTCCCAATGAAATGAACAGATGAGAAATATTTGTTCAAACAACCATGAACATGGTTGAAGCAGGTTCTGTGTAAAACTTACAGCTTGATCAGGCATTGAAGATACTGACTTTTGCCTTGTCACGGCTTTGGTAACTGGAAAAGAGCCAATTCTGCCTCAGTTAAATCCAATTCATATACAAATCAAGAAAGATCCCTTGTCATTAGTTCTTTTTAAAAAAATCTTTCCTTTTATTTTCAGTTTGTCCTGCATTTTTCTTGTTTGTAGATACTTGTTTGCATCTTGCCTTCCTTTAATTATGAGCTTCTGAGATCTTGCATTGCTTTTTAATTTTCTTTTTATCTCTAATACTTAGGACAGTGCCTGAAACATAATAGATGCCCACTGACTGCTTCCCTCTACACATTCTACTGTCCAAATACACTGATCTATTTAATATTTCTCAATATCACATTCCATCAGTTGCTTGAATCTTGGCCTTAGATGTGCCCTATGCCTGAAATGTTCTTTCTTTACCCCAAATTCCTAGCATTTCTAAAGCTCCAAGTCAAATAACACCTTTTATAAAAGTAATTTCCTGCTTCCATACCATTCTCCAGGTTTCTTCCTTTTTAATTCATGTTATTTATATTGAATATATTTTGTATGCACATTGTTACATTTACAATCCCCCTCCAACTAGAATATGAGCTTCTTGAGGACAAAGACTGTATTTTTTGTCTTTCTTTATAATCTCTGTGCTTTATACAGTGTTTAATTACTAGTAAACATTTGATTGTTCATTCTTTGTTTTCAGATAATGACATCACAGAATGATGTCTTGACTTGTACATGAATTGGATTTAAGTGAGGCAGGTTGCACATCACACAATCATCAACCTCACTCTCTTCCACATTCAACATAAGTCAGTGGCAAGACAAAAGTCAAAATGACCAGTCAGAAGATTTGAGTTCAAACACAGTCTTATACATTTACTATCTGTGGGCTCCTAAACTAGTTATTTTACTTTGGTACCTCAGTTCTTCATTTGCAAAATGAGGTGGAGAAAGAAATAATATACTATTCCAGCATCTTTGTCAAAAAAAATCCAAATAGGTTTGTAACATGATAAAACACTTATAATAAGCATATATAAATGAGACTGACTTGAATTAGTTTTATAATGTGCAGCTATTTTTTTTTACTTCTCACCTGAGTTTGCATCTTAATTTTTGTTCCTCTAACTCTTATTTATATTTCCTTTCATTTTTCCAGTAATGCATTTTTTTTCTCTTCTGAGGTATTAAAAAGTATGAGGTGAAGAATGCCCATCAATTGGAGAATGGCTGAATAAATTATGGTATATGAATGTCATGGAATATTATTGTTTGGTAAGAAAGGGCCAGCAAGATGATTTCAGAGAGGCCTGGAGAGACTTGCATGGACTGATGCTGAGTGAAATCAGCAGAACCAGGAGAACATTATACACAGCAGGAAGACTATGTGAAGATCAATCCTGATGAACATGATTCTCTTCAACAATGATGTGATTCAAACCAGTTCCTATTGTTCAGCGCTTGGAGATAGTCATATACCTCCACAGAGAGGCCTGAGGGAACTGAGTGTGAACCACAACACAGCATTTTAACGCTTTCTGTGAATATTTCCCTGCATTTTGTTTTCCTTCTTAAGTTTTTTTCTCTTTCTAGATCTGATGTTTCTTGTGCAGTAAGATAACTGTATAGATATGTATACATCTATTGGATTTGTCATATAATTTAACATATTTAGCATGTATTAGATTACTTGTTATCTAGGGGTGGGGGTGGGGGGAAGGAGGAAAAAAGCTTGGAACAAAAAAAAAGTTTTGCAAAGGTCAATGTAGAAAAATCACTCATATATTTTTAAATAAAAAGCTTTTAATAAAAAAATAAATAAAAAGTATAGGAGGTGTATCCTTTTTAACAATTATTCTCTTTAATCAAATAATTTCCTCCAACTTCCTAGAAAATGTGTAAAATAATGCAAATAATCTTATTTGCTTTTCAAAATCCAAAAAGTCCAAACTATGCTACATAATAATTCCTACCATCAGAACAGAATTAGCTTGGATTCTCCAGAAAATTGTCAGGCACAAAAGGTTTCTTTGATTTTTTTCAATTATCTCATTCCGAATTAATTTATGTATGTGTTCAATAAGGCACACAGGTATCTATCTAATTCTTCTTCTTTTATAATATGCATATGTAATTTTGGGCAAGTTATCCTTTCTGAGACATTTTCTCTTCATCTGTAATGCAAAGAATTTGTACTCAAGGAGCTCTAAGGTCCTTTCTAGATTTGATAGTCTATAGGTGTGATTATGTATATGAAGTTCCCAAATCTCAAAGAAAAACACTAATTAAATGCAAGATCAAAATGAAGAGTTAAAGAAAGAGATAAGAGTAAAATCAGGGGAAAGTGAAAATGGTGTAAGAAAATAATGAAAAGAGAATTAATAGTTCAGTAAAAGGAAAAAAGGCACAAAATACTAAGAATAAATTAAATTAACATTTGTACATGATCTAAGTATTGTGTGAATGACACTTTTTTATTCTTCTTATTCCCCCTCTGCCCACTTTTTTCTATTTTTCCATCCTTAAGAAAGTAGAAAGTGTCTGTGCAGGACAGAAGATAATTTTCTATTTTTCTTTTTTCTTTATCTGCATTGAAAAAGCCACATCAACTAAGCTTTGTGAATTAGTAATGAGATTGCTGATGATGATTTCTATATTCTAAGATATGGTAATAGGTACTGAAAAACTGGCTATAAACTTATGCCTTCTTTTAGAGAGCAAATCATCGTTTAATTCTTTGTAATCATCCTGCATTTTGACATTAGGATATCACTTCTTCAGGATAAAGATTAGATCAAATTCAAATCCTTTCAGAATAATCTCCTTTTCTTTCTCAATGCCTTGCCACTGCTGACTTGCAGCTAAAACTTTCTTTTTATGTTTTGTCCTCTATTTGAACATGAGTTCCTTGAAAGTGAAGACTGTTTTGCCTTTTTATTGGTATCTCAATGTTTTGCAATCCAATCTAATAAACATTTATTAAGTGTCTATGAGGTTCCAGGCACTTTGGGAATATAATTAATAAAAGCACAATCTTTGGTCTCAAGGTATTTACAATTTAATGAGGGGGCGGGGAGGCAACAAAGAAAGGGAGACAGGAAAATAGAGGAGCTGTGAGGGGAGACCAGGTTGCACATAGTATGGAGAACTCTTTTTTCCTTAGTGTTGAAACTAGGAAGAGCAGCAAACGCAGAGTGAACCCTACTCCCACCCCAAATCAATCTCTTTGTTTTTTGCCAATCAATGTTTTCTCAACAAACACAAATGTGTTATGTTTGTGGGGGGAATCTGAAATTTACTGGCCTACTCTGCCATCTTCCTAGACTTCTCCTCTTGAAGGAGTACTTTTTCAGGTGGCTACCAAGAATCTCAAAATTTATCAAATCTTGATCATCGTATAATCATCTCATAGTTTTGATAATCCTTCCTTTTTTCAGAGGAAACATAAACTTTATTCCTATCTCTTTTTCAGTGGAGTGGTTTGTATATCTAATAATTAATTTCCCAAGACTTTTAACAATGCCTATCTCTCCAGGAGTGTATGAATATGTCAAAATTAGCTTTTTAACTATAGATTTTGTCTGTCTCAATACACTGTACAATAAGCACCTCACCCAGAGACCCAATCCTATTCACAGGAACAAAGGAAAAGAATGGTTATTTATATTATATTTATAATGTTCCAGGAACTGTATTTTTAAAAAAATATTATCTTAATTTAATCTAACAATAGCTCTGAAACAAAGGTGTTAACTATTATTGCCACTATACAGTTGAGGAAACTAAGACAAGAAGAGGCAAGTGACTTGCTCACTGTTTCAAAACTAGGTACCATCCAAGGTCAAATTTGAACTCAGGTCTTCCTGACAACAATTCCATTGCTATATCCACTGTACTACTAGCTTTATCTAATGCTTATTTTTTGGTCCTCACTGCCAGAATGGATTCTTATTAGTAAAAGTTCCTGAGGCAGATTCAATTTTAACATTGGGGACCAACTAACAAGAAATTTTTTGTTGTCTTTTTCTTAGCTCAAACTATAATCAGAATATATGCAACAATGTTATAGATTACAATACTTAAATATCTAACTGAATATTTGAAATTATTTAATTTTAGCATAAATTAAAAGTGCAATGGATCATAACAGTTCTATTCAGGAAGGAGTCCCAATAGGGACAATTAAAATCATTTAATAATATAAATTGTAAAATCCAGCCACCAGAAATCCCTAGGGCTCCAAAACCAAAGCCCAAATGAGTTATCCTATGGAATACCATATAAACCTCTACAGCCATGGCTTGATTGTTTTTAGTAATTAGGACTGGGTATATAAAGTCAAGTAAATGCTTAGCTATGCACAGCACACAATGGCAGTGAATACTTTGATATATTTAGCAAACTTTCTCTGTCTCTCAGGATTGTAGAAAAACTGGCTATAATTAATTCATTGGATCCAAATTTTGTGGATGCTATGAAGACTTACCTATCTAAAGCAAGTGTTATTGTCTTTACTAAATAGATGAGTATGGCTTCAAGCCTATATAGAAAACTCCTTTCATCCTATTAATGCTTAATTTCAATTTTGTTATTTTGAAAAGAATTCACACATGTACAGGATTTTTTTTCTCTCCCTCTGTGTGTGTATGTGTGTGTGTGTTAACATCATTGAACCTAAAATGCTCATCCACTAGCCTGATCTATCCTGTTTCAGTCAGCATTAATTCCCAGCATCAGGAAGGCTCAAAAACAAAAAGAATCTGTTACTTCCATTCATTTCCAATCAATAAGCATTTATTAAGAAGCCACCAAGCGGGTAGAGCCAAGAAGGTAAACAGGAGACAGGTCTTTGAGCTCTTCCTACCTACCCTCAGATCAACACTAGATCAAGTGTGTGAACTGGTTTTGGAATAACAGAAACCACAAATATTTGGAGTGTAACAAATTTCTAACAAAAGATATTATGGAAGAACTTCAAAAAAGTCTGTTTCAATGGAGGCTGGAATAGAGAGGGAAAGCAGGGTATGCAAGCCAGTGTAGGCACAGCACAATACAGTGAAGTACAGTGCAGGAAGACCCAGGGTGGAAAGGTTCCCCATGCTAGGGGCAGGCTCTTAGCTAAAATACAGCAATGTTTACTACTCTGTCCTGATTCAGAAATCAGTGGATCAGCAGACTAGCTGTGAGACATCCAATGCAAGTGCAGAAGGCAAATAGTGAACCCTGAACTCCAGCATGATGTAGGATTTGGCCATACTTACACAGCACTTGAAGAAAGTCAGCAGCACCAGCCTCAGGGCAGTGTGAAACCACTGTTGGCTTTAAGGGAATCTTGGAATAATATCCCCTTTGCTCTAAAGGCAGATCTCATTCTTTAAAAATAAGCCCCAAAACTCTGACCATAGATAGCTTTTATGAAGACAGAAAAGAATAGGTCTCAAATCCTGAGGACACTAAAGGTAAAACATTTCCAGAGGAAGCCTCAAAGAGTGATACAAATTGATCTCCATCTTACAAGGCTCTCTTGGAAGAATTCAAAAAGTGTCTTAGAAAAGAATTGGAAGAAAAGTTGGGAAAGAAAATGAGAGCACTAGAAAAGGAAACATAAATTTTCTGGAGAAAATCAATCCTTAAAGAATAGTTTTGGCAAAATGGAAAAAGAAAACAACTCCTTAAAAACAGAATTTCCAAAATGGAAGAAAAAAAAAACTTCGATGAATAATTCATTTAAAAGTTCAATTGGCCAAATGCAAAAGGAGATTAAAAAAAGGTAACTGAAGAAAAGAATTCACTAAAAATTAGAATTGAGCAAATGAAAGTGAATGATTAAATGAGACATCAAGAATCAAACAAAATCAATGAGATGAAGAAATATAAGATAATGTAAAATAACTCATCCAAAAACAACTGACCTGGAAAATAGATCCAGAAGAGACTAAGAATTATGGTCTACCTGAAAAACACAATGAAAAAAAAAAAGAGTCTAGAAAACATCTTTCAAGAAATCATCAAAGAAAACTGCCCTGATGTCCTAGAATCAGAGGGTAAAATAGCCATTGAAAAAATCCATTGATCAACTTCTGAAAAAGACTCCAAAATGAAAACTCCAAAGAATATTGTAGCTAAATCCCAGAATTATTAGATCAAGAAGAAAATACTGCAAGCACCCAAAAATAAACAATTCTAATATCAAGGAGCCACAAACTGGATTACCCATGACCTAGCAGTTTGCACTTTGAAGTACCAAAGGGCTAGGATGATTATATTGCTAAAGGCAAAGGAGCCTGGACTACAGCCAAGAATCAACTATCCAATAAAATTAAGCAATATATTTCAGGGGGAAACGATGGATATTCAATGAAATAGGGAATTTTCATTTATTTTTGATGAAAACACTAGAGCTGAAGAGAAAATTTGATTTTCAAATGCAGAACTCAAGAGAAGCATAAAAAGATAAAAAGAGAAGGAAAAGAAAACTATGTTTTTCTAAAGTTAAAATGTTTACATTCCTAAATGGGAAGATGACATGTTTAACTCTTGAAAACTGGAGATTTGTTAGTCATATACTTAGAGGGTATAGATATATTTTTTATTTTACTGTGATGATAAAAAAGAAGCCATTAATGGAAAAGTGATTATACTGGAACAAGAGGGAAGAAAAGGTAAAATGGAGTAAATTACATCACATAAAGTGGCAAAAAAAAGACCTGTAACAGTTGAGAGAATAAAGGAGGATGAGTGTTGGGATGAAATTTAATCTCAATGGATTTGTCTCAGAGTGAATATCAGGCATATTTAGTTTAATATAGATATTTGTCTCATCGTATAAAGAGGAAAAGGGGGAAAGTAAAGGGGGACATAATAGAAGGAAGAACAGAATTACAAGGAGAAAGGAATAAGAAAGAGGGAGGGGCTGTACAAAGGAAGGATAGATAGAGGGAGGTCATGGTCAGAAGCAAAACATTAGCGAGGAGGGAAAGGAGGAAAAGGAAACATATAAATTGGGGAAAATAAGATGGCAGGAAATACAGAGTTAATAATTTTCTCTGTAAATGTGAATGGGATTTACTCTCCCATAAAACGGAAGAGGATACCAGACTGGATTAAAATCCAGAGTCCTGCAATATGGTATTTAAAAGAAACACATCTAAGGTTCAGTCATCCAAAGCAATTCCAATACACTTTGAGCAGAAAATGTGATGTATATCCAGAAAAAGAATAAGGAGACTGAATGTAAATCAACATATGCTCTGTTCATTTTTTTTCTGGATTTTTATCTTTCCCATGACTTTTTCCTTTTACTTTGATTTTTCTCCCAACAAAATTTATAATGTAATGTGTATTAGAAAATAAATAAAATTACTAGAAAAAATAATTAATTAAAAAATTTTAAAGTGATTATCCCAAGAAGATACTAATTGGAGCATGCCACACCTGTGAGAATATAGACTCCTCTTGCTGCAAGACTATAGAGCTTTTTCACATCTCTGAGGTACAGGTTGCTTTTGAATTTTGCAAAATTAATTTTTATTTTTTTTCTATGTTTATTGTGCCTTTGATTTTCATTATATTAGTTATTATGCATATTGTTTATCTCTCTTCAGTTTACTTTGCATGATTTTACATAGGTCTTTCCACATTTCTCTATATTTATCATATCCATTGTTTCTTATATTAAAGTAAGGTTCCATTAAATTAATGAATCATAAAAAAGAAAGAGTGAAAACAACATGATACACACAGAGTAAAGGTAAAAAACTAGAGCAGAATCTATTATGCTTCACCTGAAGTAAAAAAAAAATAAGGGTAGTGATCCTGATCTCAGATCAAGCAAAAGCAAAAATAAATCTACTTAAAAGAGATAAGGAAAGAAACTACATATTGCTAAAGAGTAACATAGATAATGAAGTAATATCAATAATAAATACATCTCATCCAAGTTCTTAGAAAGGAAGTTAAGAGAACTGCAAGAAAAAATAGACAACAAAACTATATTATATGGGGGATCTCAACCATGCTCTCTCAGAACTAGATAAATAAAACCACAAAATAAATGTGAAAGAAGTTAAAGCGGTTAATAGAACTTTAGAATAGTTAGCTGTGATAGACCTTTGGAGAAAATTGGATTGAGGTAGAAAGGAATATACTTTTTTCTCAGTGGTACATGGAATCTACACAAAAATTGACCATGTATTATAGCATAAAAACTCAAAATCAAATGCTGAAAGGCAGAAATAGTAAATGTTTCTTTTTCAAATCATGATAAAAATTACATGTAATAAAGAATCAGGGGAAATGGACCAAATATTAATTGGAAAATAAATAATGTAATACTAAAGAATGAGTGGGTAAAACAACATATCATAGACACAATTGGTAATTTCACTCAAATGAATAATAATAGACAATATACCAAAATTTATAGGATGCAGCCAAAGCAGGTATTAGAGGAAGTTTTATATCTGTAGATGCTTACATGCATAAAATAAAGAAAGAGAAGATCAATGAATTGAGCATGCAATTTAAAAAGCTAGAAAAAGGACAAATTAGAAACATCCAATTCCATACCAATTTTGAAATTCTGAAAATAAGAGGAGAGACTAATAAAACTGAAAGGAAGGAAACTGTTAAACTAATAAACAAAACTAAAAGTTGGTTTTATGAAAAAAACAACAAAATAGCTAAATCTTAAATGAATTTCATTAGAAAAAGGAAAAAAGAAAATCAAAATGTTAGTATCAAAAATAAAGAGTGAATTTTCCACCAATAAAGACAAATTAGATTAAGAATTAAGAGACATTTTGTCCAATTTTTATTCTAATAAATATGATAATCTAAGTATAATCTAAGTAAAATGCATGAATAGTTACAAAAATATAAATTGCCCAGATTAACAGAGGAGGAAATAAATTATTTAAATAATTCCATTTTAGAAAAAAAGTAATTGAATTAGCTATTAATCAACTCCCTAAGAAAAAATCTTCAAAGCCACATGGATTTACATGTGAATTTTACCAAACATTTAAAGAACAATTAATACCAATACTAAGAAAACTATTTGGAAAGAGAGGGAAACAAAGAGTCCTACCAAGTTTTTGTTGTTATTGTTGTTGTTTGTTTTTTTAATGACACAGGTATAATGCTGATACTTAAACCAGGTAGGGTCAAAACATTGAAAGAAAATTATAGACCAATTTCCCTAATGAATACTGATTTAAAAAATATTAAATAAAATATTAGTAAAGAGATTACAGAAAATTATGCCCAGAATAATACACCATGACCAAGTAGGATTTATATCAGGAATGCAGGGCTGGTTCAATATTAGGGAAAACTATTACCATAATTGACCATATCAATAACAAAATCACCAGGAACCATATGATAATCTCAATGGATGCAGAAAAAGCATTTGATAAAATTCAACAACCATTCCTATTAAAAAAAGACTAGAGAGACTAGGGATCATTGGAGATTTTTTATTTTTTATTTTTTTTTAATTTTATTTGCATAACATATGTGTGGGTAATTCTTCAACAATAACCCTTACATACATAGCTTTCCGTTACAAATTTTCCCCCCAACTCCCCACCCCTCCCCTAGATGGCAGGATATCCACTACATGTTAATTATGTTAAAATATTAGCAAATCTAATATATGTATACATATTTCCAAACTTGTCATTGTTGTGCAAGAAAAATCTTATCTACACAAACGATATATCAGATAAAGGAAACACAATGTAAGCAAACATCAATCAAGGAGTATGAGAATGTTATGTTGTGGTCCACATTTCACATCCCTCTCTCTGGGTGTAAATGGCTTTCTTCAGTGAACAATTGGAGGTGGTTTGAAACATTTCATTGTTTAGGAGAGCCATGTCCATCAGAATTGATCGTCATATAGTACTGTTTTTGCCGTGTATAATGATCTCCTGGTTCTGCTCATTTCACTCAGCATCAGTTCATGTAAGTCTCTCCAGGCCTCTCTGAAATCATCTTGCTGGTCGTTTCTTACAGAACAATAATATTCCATAATATTCATATACCATAATTTATTCAGCCATTCTCCAATTGAAGGGCATC
>JAJPUD010021959.1:0-22222 GCA_023553655.1 Myrmecobius fasciatus | reverse complement strand
GTGCCCGTGTCTGGGCGGGGGAGCACATTGACTCGATTTCAGGAGTTAGGGTTCAGCCAGGTGACTTGGGGGAATCACATTTTAGATGTGGGTTAGGGCCAAATCATTCAGGGCCTTGAATGGCAAGTTGAAGAGCTTTTCTTTTATCCTGAAGGTCAAGGGAGGGGTTCTAGAGCAGCAGTGAGGTCCTAGTCCACAACTATGTCTAAGGGAAGGATAGGAGAGGCTGGGGACTGGGAAGTCAGCTGCTCCCCAAGTCCGGATGAGAGATCTGGGGTGACTGGGGGATATAGAATATGCTGGTTCTCCCATGGGCCCTTTAACCCTTCTCAATCCACTTGATTTATGGGGAAGCAGTTGGAGAAACTGAGGCAGAGAGAAACTGGGAGGGAGGAGGAGAGGATCATTTACTTGGAGCTGTGATGGGCAGCGGGGCTTATTTCGTCTGCGTTCCTCATTTTATAGTAAGGAGGCAGGCCCCGGATCGGCTGCTCCGGTGGCCAGTGGCGGAAGCCCGGACCCCCAGCTCTTGTCCAGTGCCCTGCCCCTCCTTCTGTCACCCCTCATCTCAGCAGGGGTGAGCACTGAGACCCCCAGACAGGGAAGGTGCTTTCCCAAGGTCACACACACTATATATAAATGGTATCAGAAAACCTGGGTCCTCACGCTCTCACTTAAAGCTCTTTCTTTTATACCTGCCTGCCCCCACCTGAGGGAAACTGAGGCTCCGGGGGAAGGGGGGAACTCATGCCCCTTAGAGCATGGGGGTAACCCCACCTAGGGCTGGGAGGGGCCTGAGGGGACTTGTGGGTGGGGGGGATGTCATCCCCCTCCTCAGCCCCCAGCTCCGGCTCCTCCACGTTGGGAGATCGGACCAGTCCTTAGCCAGAATCCCAGAACCCTGAGAAAGACAGGCAGAGAGGAGGGCCAGGCCTGGAAATGAGGGCAGCTGACCCAGGAGTCATCCAGGAGGAACCCCGAGAACTCCCAGGGACACCAGCTTTGATGGATGGGGGACAAGAGCAGAATTTGAGCAACCGGGCTAACTGGGGAGGGGGGAGATGGGGGAGGGGAAAGGGACACGGGGGGGGGGGAGACGCCGGAGCCATGGTGAAAAATATGGGCCGAGGCTACAAATTAGCACCGGGCTGGGATTCTGCTGGAGGTGGGCAGGGGAGGGGAGGGGACCACGGCCGGGAGGCTGCGTCTAGGTGGAGTCCTCCCAGCCTGTCCCTCAGTGTCCCCTGTGCTTCCTTCTTGGTCTTCCCTCCTTCCCCTTCCAAGCCAGCTGCTGGGTGAGCCGCTACTGGCCACCTGTGCCCGGCCCAGCAGGAGGCAGCAGCCCGAGGAGCAAGCCCTGCCAGGGCTCCGTCTGGGGCTCGGCAGGCCCTGGCGGCGCCGGGAGCTCTGGCGTTCTCTCTCCGGGTGGTCTGGGGGGTCTCTGCCCTTCTCCTCTCAGGTCGGGCCCAGGGAGGCAGCCAGCAGCTGCAGGCGGCTGAGGGCAGAGGGGCAGGCCCGCCCTTCGGTGCCCAGTCAGAGAGCCAGCCTTGCCAGTCCGGTGCTCGGGGCCAGGCCCTTCTCCGAATGCCAAGACACTCAACAGCCTTCCCGTCCCCGGGGACTCCTGGGAAGCCGGGCTTTCGTGGAAACCCGGGGCTGGGAGAAGGGTGGGAGTCCTCCCCTCCTCTTGGAGCTCTAGAGCGGGGCCCGTGTCCCCAGGTGAGACCCAGGGAGGCCAAGGGCCTGGCCCAGGGTCCCAAGGGGCTCCAGATCGATTCCTGCTCCAGAGCTGTTGTCCATGGTGAGCGTGCTGTAGGACATGTGAGTGTGGGAGTGTGCGTGTGTGAGTGTGTAAAGGTGAGTGTGTATTTGTGTGTGTGTATGTGTAAATGTGTGTAAGTGTGGGTGTGTGTATGTGTGTGTGTCCCAATTCCTGAGAAAGAGAAGCAGAGGACAGAGACAGAGACAGACAGAGGGCAGGGCCCGGGCCTGGGCCTGCTGGGGAGCGAGCGGTCTGGGTTTGAGGGATTCCCAGGGGATGAGGCACATGTGCTAGATCTCCAAGTGGCCCTTCCCATCCGTCCCCATCCCCCCAAGCTCCCATCCCCACTTACACACTCACATTTGTATACACACACACACTCCCAGGGGGTCCCCATGGCCAGGAAGAGCCCGCTTATCTCAGGCCGCCCACAGAGCCGTCCCACTTGCAGCCTCTGGGGACAGAGATAAAGAAACTCTGTGCCAGCTGACAGGAACCCCAATTCTCCCTTCTCCTGAGGGAACCCCCCAGTGAGGGGTGGAGAGCTGGGGGGACTATGGAGGGGCGTTTCCCGAGGACATAGCTAGGAGTGGCTGGGGGATTCCTCTCCGCCCCCCTCTCTGCTAGGGTCCTGGGCCCTGAGCCTGAGCCTTACATACAAGGGCACCCCAATCCCCCCCTCCCAACCACTGGGACCGAGCCAGACTCACTGTGCTTCTGAGGACCAGAAGGCACAGAGTGGGACAGAAACAGAGAGCCAGCATCCAATCAGCATTTATTAAGTGCTTACTGTATGCCAAAATGAACAAGTCAGTAAGCATCTAGTAAGCATCTACTATGGTCTAAGTACTGTGAAGATCTTCTAGTCTAAGCCCCTCATTTTCTGGATCGGGGAACTGGGGTCCGGAAAGGGGGAGCAATTTACACAGGATGTATAGGCAAAGTCAGGATTTGAATCCAGAGTCTCCTCCCTCCAAAGTGCACAGGGCACTGGGCACAGGAGCACTCCATTTTCCTAATTAGACAAGTCACTCAACCCTGTGTGCCTCAGTTTGTTCATCTGTAAAATGGAGAAAGAAGCAGCAAACCCCTGTAGGATCTTTGCCAAGAAAACCCCAAATGGGATGATGAAGACTTGGATGTGACTGAATGATCCACTGCTCTTTGCGGGGTAATGACAGTTGATAGTCATCCAACACTCTATAAAGATGAGATCATTTCAGCCTCACCATAGCCGGGGGTGTAGGGGGGAGTTGGGGGCACATTTATTATCTTCATGTGACAATTAAGGACACTGAGGCCTTAAGAGTTCAGTGACAACTTGATATTGTCTAAGGCAGGATTCGATCCCGGCCTCTACTCCAATACTACTCTTGTCCAAAAAGAAAAAGATGGCGAGATGAAGCTCATTTTCTCTGTCTGTGTTCTTTTTCGAGCTATTCATTTCTCTGAGCCTCAGTTTCCCTCTCTGTACAATGGGGAAGGTTTTTTGTTCCCAGGCTTTCCTCCCACTAGAATGGAAGCTCCCTGAAGGAAGCGGCCAGCTTCAGAGTTTAGCAAGGGTTTGTTGAGTTGATGTGACTATAATTCATCTTCCTGATTTTTCAAATGAAGTAATTCAATGCTTATCAATTAGTGGCTTATTAAACTCCATAGTCTACCAAGTCCTCTCTCTCCCGCACCCTCCTGGGAGATGACAAGACAATTGTTCCCATCTTACGGAGAAGAAAAACTGAGGTCAAGAGACAGGAAGTGATGCACCCCAGATATATAAACAGAGCTGAATGTGAGAAATGTAACAGCACCTGCCCTCGACATGCTTATATTCTATTGGAGGAGTTAAAGAAGGAAGTACAAAGTGTGAGCCTGGCATGTGAGGAGGGGACCTATCCTTACCCCAAAAGTGGCAGTGAGGTCTTGGGGCAAGAGTTCAGGACTTGAAATCAGGGACCCTGAAGCAATTAGGTGGTGCAGTGGATAGAGTATCAGCTCTGGAATCAGAAGACTCTGAATTCAAATCCAGCCTTGGACACTTGCTGGCTCTGTGACCTTATCAAGTCATTTAACCTGACTGACTCTAAAAAGAAAAAAATCAGAGGTTCTGGCAAGTCATTTCTTTTCTTTGGCCTCAACTTTCTAAGTCTGGAGGAACCTGGTGTTGTAATACACCAGTAATACAATGTCTAGGGTTAGAGGATCTGAGTTTGAATTGTGACTCTAGGCACATCCCTTTCCCTCCTTGGGCTTCAGTTTCCTCCTCTGTTTCCAGCCCCACCCCATTTTACAGAGCAGGAAACTGAGGTCCATCAAGACCAAGTTAAGTCAATGTACCCAAGGTTACATAGCTATTAAGTGTCCGAGTCGGATTCTGAACCTGGGGCACTGTAACCCTGGCTCCTGAGCCCATCCCACCAAGCGAGAACCATGATCACTGCCCTCCAGACCGCCTCTCAGTTTTCATCAATGAGCTGGGACAGTGATCTGTGAAATGAGGGGGTCTCGGGCAGCACTAAAGTATCCGGTCTTCCTTTTCCACATGTCCCTGAGCTGATAGCGGATCCATCTTAACTTCAGACGAGAGGCCCCATCCACCATAACCTCCCTCAGTATCCAGTCCCAGATTGACTCCCCCCCACTTCCTGGAAGACAGGGGAGATTGGACTGGAGCCTGCCCTGAGGCCTGGGGGTTGGGCATGGCATTCACCTCTTGATGAACTCCCTTGAGTTGTAGGGGTAACTGGGAGAATCAGAAGGTGGTAGAGGGGGATCCCCTCCCACATGAAGCTGATCTGGGTGGCCCCTGAGAACCCTTCCAGTTATAATTCCATCATTCTTGAGCCCGGGGCCCATTCCAGAGCTGAGAGGTTTCTTGAGTCAGCCTCCTCCGTCCCAAAGATCCATTCACTCCCAGTTCCTCTTCCTTCTCAGGACCTTTCTCAGACCCTAATTTCCCTCCTTCCTGGACTCTTGATGAAGCACAAGGCAGGAGACACCAGCAGCTGAGAATGACTCAGGACCATGAGATTTTATAGCTAGAAGGAAGCCCACATCATCCTCCTCTTTCTTTCTTTTCTTTTCTTTTTTTTTTGTTCTGTTTTGGTTTTTTGGTTTTTTGCTGAGGCAATTAGGGTTAAGTGACTTGCCCAGGGTCACATAGCTAGGAAGTTTGCTGGAGAGATGAAGAAGAAATCAAACAGGGAGCAAGGGGCAAGTCTGGGGTCCCAGTCTAGGGCCTTTGAGTTCATCTGTCTTTCTCCTCTGGCTAAGCCAAAGCTGATGTCAGAGGGTCAGAGGTCAAAGGATAAAGCATAGATAGAAGGGACCTTAGAGACCACTGAATCCAATCATCCCCATTTTACAGAGGAGGAAACTTGAGGCCAAGTCAAGTTAGCAAATCAGGAAAGACATGGCCAAGATCATACAGTGTCAGAGGCAAGATCTGAACCCAGGTCTTCTGACTCCAAGTCTGTTATAGAGCTTTCCTCAGGAGCCAGGGCTATAGTCACACTATTATTATTCCCATTTTGCAGTTGTGGAAACTGAGGTAGAGAGGGGTGAAATGACTTGTCCAAGATTTACACAGTGCCCTGGGTTCAGATTTTGACTCTGACACGTATTAGCTATGTAACCTTGGACCAGTGCTCATTGACTTAACTTGGCCTCGATGGACCTCAGTTTCCTGCTCTGTAAAATTGGGGGGGGGGGAGAGCTGGAAACAAAAGAGGTAAATAAAGCCCAAGGAGGGAAAGGGGTTTCTCCAGAGTCACAATTCGAACCCAGATGCTGTGCCCCTAGACACTATATTATAGGTGTATTGCAACACCCATCGCCCAGACTTAGAAAACTGAATTCCTGAGCTTGCCTACCCAAGCTAGTAAGGAGTTGCTGAAACACACACACACACACACACACACACACACACACACACACACACATCCTGCTGGAAAGAAATGGATCTCCTTTATCAGGATGGGGCTGGTGAGGCTGTCAGTGACATGAGAGGGGACATATGTCTTTCAGGCAAGTAGTCAGGGTTCACTATGGAAAGACAAAAAAAGAGTGGAAATCAGCCTCTGGGGAAGGTCAGGATCCAATCTAGGCCAGATGGACTAGATAGAATCCCTTCTGGGGATTCCGAGCCCCTGGTTGGGGAGACTGTTTAGGTGTTAAGAGGAGAAGGAATCTGATCCTACCTATCCTCCCTTACCTATTGTGGGTGCCAGATAGAGAGGAGGAAGGAAATTATGAAGGGTTGGAAAGAGCTCTGGGTTTGTGATGAGAAGATCTGAGTTCTAATGCTATTACTGTCACTGCCTCCCTATGACCTCCAGTATGTCATATCATCTTGCTCAGTCTCAATTTTCTACTTTGTAAAATGAGGGGATTTAACTAGACGAACTCCCAGGTCTCATCCAGCAGTAAATCCATGAATTCATATTCCTTTATGAGAGGAGAAACTGAGGTCCAGTGACATTAAATGCCTTTCCCAGGGTCACACAGCAAGCGGCGGTGAAGTTGGAACCAAGACTCAAGAGTCTAAACTTCTTTAGCTTATCCCTTGTTTTTCCTTTAAAGTTTTTGCAAAGCACTTCACATGTGTTCTCACTTCATCTTCACAAGTCTGTAAGTTACAAACAATTATTATCCCCATTTTGCAGTTATGGAAACTGAGACAGAGAGATATGAAATGATTTGTCCAAACTTCACATGTATTATCTCACTTAATCCTCAAAACAAGTGAGTTTTGCACTATTATTATTCCCATTTTGCAGTTGTGGAAACTGAGGCAGAGAAAGGTGAAATGACTTGTCTGAGATTTACACAGAGAGTAATTTGAACTAAGGTTTTCCTGTTTCCAGGTCCAGCACTCTATTCACTGAGCCACCTAGCTGCCTCTAGAGCCCACTGACACTGGTCAGGAAAACAACAACAACAACAAAAATGGCCTCTAGTTAGGACAGAAGGCTGGTTTAATATATGAGGCCACACAAAGGGCCAATCAGGACTAGCATCATCCCCTTCCCTGCAGTCCTCCTCCAGCTTTGGGCTGGTGCAGTGGACAAAACAAGGATCTAGATTCAAATCTCTTGTGTGATCTTGGCAAGTACCTTACCTTCTCTGCATACCTCAGTTTCCTCATCTGCACAATGAGGAGACTGGATTCCATGACTTCTTAGGTCCCTTCCTCCTCTAGCTCTAGGAACCTCAGTCTAGGCCTCTTGGGGGGGGGGAATATTTGTGAATGCCTAGAAGGATATAGGACCCTTAGCCAAGCTGAGCCTGTCTGTTCCAGAGGTAGGGAAGTCTAGGGTGGGGGAAGTCACAGAATCTGAATTCTGCCTGGGTGACTTGAGCCAGTGCCTTCCACACCCTGGGCCTCAGTTTCCTCCTATGTACAGCAAGAGGTTTGGACTTGATGGTCTCTGGGGGCCTCTTCCAGTTCCAGGGCTCTGACCCTCTATAATTCATCTATGATGTCAAGAACCAACTTCAACCTAATTCAATTTTGCAAACATTATTAGGCACCTGCAATCTCCCAGCAATGGAGGGAAAGATAAAAGTGAGACGGTCTCTGCCCTCCAGGACTTTACAATCTGCTTCAGGGGCCAGGCATGTATTTGAAAAGAAATCCAACTAGGGAGAAGGTAATGTTAATGAAGTGAATGATTGTCCAATGGTCAAGTCTCTGGTGTCTGGAGAGCTGAGTTTTGCAGGACGAGTCCCTCCCAGGAGCCTTGGACTAGGCCATGGTGACATTCCCGTCAGCTCCCATTCCCGTCAGCTCCCATTCCCATCAGCTCCCATTCCTGTCCAACTTTAAATTTAAGGCTCCAGGAGATGAGATTATTCATATCCTAGGCATGAGGACCGTGGAGCTCAAGGAGAGGAGCTAGGAGCCCCCGGATCTCCTGTCTTGGACACTCAAGCATCCTCTAACACCCTAGGTCTCAGGATGTCTCCCCTTGAGGGTAGGGGTGGGGGAAAGAAAGTGCTTGAAAATCTTGTTTCATGCTGTTTGGCTCAGGGAGCCTTCAGAAACCCAAGGAGTGGGGATCTTGCCCTGGGATCAGCCTCAGAAATGGCCTGGGTCTCGGGGTAGGATGATGGAATGGTGAAGGTGGGGGCCCTCCCCACCCTGGCCCCAGCACTGCAAGGGTTACAGGAAAGACCTTGCTGTGTAAGCCTGGGAAGAGGAACTCTTCCCAGAAAGCTTGTGGAGGATTATTATTGTCGAAATTTATGGCAATGGAAATGGTAATCCTGGGGAATAATGGCAGGGGCGGGCCAGTCAAACTCTCATTTGCCAGCTCTGGGTCTGTCCTTCTGGCCTGGGGGAGGGGAGCGCACCCGCTCTCTGGTCCCACCCGCTCTCGATGGCCTTGGAAATAAGAACGGGGTAACAGGCAGCCCAGCTCAGCCTCTGAGGGGGCACAGGGCAGGGTGGCGAGGAGCAAAGAACGGCCTACCAATCCCACCAGGCTCAGCCCCACCATTCTCAGAGCGCTCCCTGTGACTTTGGACAGTGGGCCTCAGTTTCCTCCTCTGTAGAAAAAGGGGGTTCAGCCATCCTCTGGATCTCTAAGGGAGGAGGGCCCTTGGAGTTTCTTGTGCCAGCCCTGAAGCTTCTCTTGGAAGGATGCTCAGTCCTTGAGAGCTCCAGAGTTGGCTCAGAAACATGATCTATGGACAGCTGTCAGGCTGGGAGACCATCTCTCCGGGGCCAGCTGCCCCCTTCCCTCCAAAAGAGCCACTTAAGGAGATTACATCCCGTTGGATGATGGGTAGGAGAGGGAAGGGTTCTGGTTAGAGGAGAAGGAGGCTGGCTGGAGAACAAGGCTTCAGGAACACTGTGCCCCTTTTTGGGGAGCAGCCGTGTCTCCTGTCCAGCATCCGAGAAGCAGACAGAACCCTGGCTGGAGAGTTTGCTAATAATGTGCCCAGCCAGTCTAGGCCAATCATTTCCCTTCTCTGGGCCTCAGTGATCTCACCTGCAAAATGGGGAGATTAATGGTGCCCAAGTAATGCCTCATCCCTCTTCTCCTGGGGCTATGGTAGGTATCACGGTGGGAATAGGAGAGGGGCAAGCTGGGACAGCAAATAGAGACCCAGAGAGTCATCCTGGGCCTGTCAGGTACAAGCAAGGGGGGCTCTGGCACAGGGACTTTGGGGATCACATACTCTTAGTCATGCATGGGTAAGAATTCGAGTCTTAATTTAAGACTGAGGTACTTAGGAGCAGCTAGGTGGTGCAGTGGATAGAGCCCCAGCCCTGAAGTCAGGAAGATCTGAATTCAAATTCAGCTTCAGACACTTAACACTTAATGGCTGTGTGACCCTGGGCGAGTCACTTAACCCCAATTGCCTAAGCAAAAAAACCCAAAACAAACAACAAAAAAAAAAAAAACCCTGAAGGACTGGTCTATGGAGCACTTAGTCTTGAAGTACCCAGGCTAGTTCTAGGCAAGGTTCTAGGCAACAAAGCTAGAAAGGACCTCCATGTTCACCTCATTTAACTGCTTTATAGATGAGGAAGACCTGAGGTCACAAAGCAAAGTTAGTGGCCTATATATGAATATTCACCCAGATGGCGAGCTGAAAAAAAGTCAATCCACACATTTATTAAACACCTACTATATGCCAGGCACTGAGCTGGGTATTAGAGTCACAAAGACAGAAAGTAAAATTCTCCCTGCCTTCAGAGAGCTTAGGTTCTAGGGGGACCCATATCATTCAGTCCAGTCCAGCAGCTACAGTGTAGCAGGCCCCGGGGAACAGAGAAACAAAGAGCAGAGCCCTGCCCACAGTGTGTTTCCCTTCTGCAGGACTGGAGACTTAAAACTGGAAGCCACCATAATCCAGCCCTTTATTTTACAGAAGAGGAAACTAAGGTAGGAAGAAGGGACTCGGCACAAAGTCCCCTGGAGCAGGACCAGAACTCAGCCCTCTGGAATCAAGTGACAGTGGGCAGATGTGTTCCTTTCTATGGACTTCTACTGGTTCATCTGTCAAAGGGGTATGATAAAAATAGGGAAAGACTGAAGTCAAGGGATGACCTCATCCCAGAATAACAGACTTTCAGGGCTGTAGAATTACCAAGGATTCAGTGGCCATCATCCCCATCCAGAAAGGGATCCCCATTACCCATGACCACCAAATGGGCATCCCACCTCCGCTTGACACCTTCTGGGACAGGAACCCACTGCAGGCAGCCCTTGCCACTTTGAGACCCATCATCAGGTGGCCTTTCAGATATTTCAAGTCAGCTAGCAAGTCCCCCAGCTGAGTCTTCTCTTCTCCAGGCTCAGCACCTCCAGTTTTGTCAGTTGATCATCCGGCTTAAGCTGGAAGCCCTTTGCCCTTCAGCTTTTCAATGACCTTCCTAATTAGAGGACCCAGGACCAGACATAATCCTGCAGATGTGCTTTGACCAGAATTGAGCATCCCTGGGCTTTGACATGTAGTCCATTAAGACCCCTGGATCTCCTTCATCCTACTGTCTAACCACCCCTTCCCCGTAATGTGCTTGTGACATTGATTTTTTTGAGTTCAAGTGTAGGGCTTTTCAATTCTCCTACCGTATTTCTTCTTATTCGATTCAGTCCAATTTTTTAAGGCCGTCAAGATCTTTTCAGATACTGACAGCATTAATGGTCCCTTCTAGTTTTATATTTTCTGAAGCGAATGCTATTTATGCTTTTACCAACATCATTTATCAAAATGTCAGACATCCCAAAGCAAAAGCAGATCCCTGAGGCTCATTCCTGGAGACCTCCTGCCCAAATCCTTTGAGTCCAGCCATTCAGCCAGTTCTGGAGCAGATCATTCTGTCGTTGTCTAATCCATCTTCTCCATAAACATGGAATACTTTGCAAGGATCCAGGGAAATTATACATGTGGTTTTCTCCTGATGGACCAAACTAGCAACCCTGTCAAAGACGGAAATGAGCTCAGTCTGCCATGACCTGCTCTGAGCAGGGCCACGCTCCCCTTCAAGATCTCTTTTAGCTCAAAGACCTCCGATTTCTACGGTGTAGCTTTCTCTCTTGGCCAGCCAGTCAGCCCAGCCTGATTGTCTTGATTATTGAAGAGATCCTAGTCTGAAACAACCAGTGTTCTCACTATCCTTCCTATCCCCCTAGCCCTTATTAACATGTAGACCATGCTTGTTCACACCTCAGAACCTAGGTTCCTTCCCCTTTCTTTAAGTTACTTCTACTCCCTCTTTTTTTTTTCTTTTGCTGAGGCAATTGGGGTTAAGTGACTTGAGCAGGGTCACACAGCTAGGGAATGTTAAGTGTCTGAGACCAAATTTGAACTTGGGTCCTCCTGACTTCAGGACTGGTGCTCTATCCACTATAGTGCCACCTAGCTGCCCCTCTACTTCTCCTTAACCTGAATCCTCCTAGCTTGAGTGCCCCCTCCCACATGAAGCCTTCCCTTCCCAGTTGGCTCCAGAGACCTCTCTGAGCCCCTGAGGTCAGTACCCAACATTTGAGCACACATACTATGCTCTCTCCCTGTCTCTCTCTCCATATCTCTCTGTCTCTCTCTCTGTCTCTGCCTCCCTCTTTGTCTCTACCAAGTCACTTGCCCATGTGAGTCTTGGACCCCCAGCTAGACTGTCTGAACAAAGGGGGTACATCATCTAATGCCTTTTCATCTTTCATCCCTCCCAACAGGTCCAGGCACATAGCAGCCAAAAGGAGTAGTAGTCATAAGGCCTGACTTCAAATCCTGCTTCAGATTCTTCCTTGCCATGTGATCTTATGCAAGTCATTTCCCATCAGAAGGCTTAGTTTCCTTATCAGTGAAATGGGGAGAATAATTCTTCCCTTCTCTCCTTCCTAGAGTTCTTGTGTATGGGGGAAGTGAAGGGGGGAATCTTTCATAAACACAGTGGGACAGTGTATGGCTCATGGCAAGTGTTTAACAAATTAATATTTTTATGAAAAAAAACCCAAGTTTTTATTGCCATTTTCTGTTTCTTATACTACCATAGTATCCAATGATACTCCCTCCTCAAGAACCATCCCATATGACAAATAGTATTTTTTTGTAGAGAAAAAAGTCGGCACAACTGATTGCTACATTGAGAAAGTCCAGCAATGTGTGTCATGTGTCCCACCTCCCATCTCTACAGAAGGGTGGGTTGGGGGGTATCTTCTCATCTGCCTTCATTTGAGTCCCATTTGATCTTTATAATTTTTGTTACTTTCACTTCCTAGTTCTTTCTATTTACGTTATTTCAGTCCCCGTGTACGTTGTTTCCTTAGCTCCGCGGACTTCTCTCTGCATCAGTTCATTGAGCTTGCATGAGGCTACTCCACGTTCATCACACATCTCATTTCTTATAGCTCCGGCTTACTCTTTTATGTTCCCATATTTGTTTAGCCATTTCCCAGTCCAGGAGCATCTACTTTGTTTCCGACTCGTAGCTTTCACAAAAAGTACAGCTATAAATATTTTGGAGCATATGGAGACTCTTTTTTTTCTTATCGATGCTTTCCTTGGAGTCTAAGCTCAGTAATGAAGTTTCTGGTTCAAAAGGTACAGATATTTTAGTCCCTTTATTTGAATAATTGCAAGTTGTTGTTGGGGTTTTTTTTTGTTTGTTTGTTTTTGTTTTTTTGGCTGAGGCAATTGGGGTTAAATGACTTGCTCAGGGTCACACAGCTAGGAAGTGTTAAGTGTCTGAGACTAGAGTTGAACTCAGTTCCTCCTGACTTCAGGGCTAGTGCTCTATCCTAGCTGCCCCTCAAATTGCTTTTTTTTTTTAAAATGATCGTACCATTTCCCAGTTCCACCAATAATGTATTAGTGCACCTCCCACAATCCTTCCCACATTGACTGTTGCCTTTTTTTTTTTCATCTTTGCCAATTTTCTAAGTGTGAGGTGAAACCTCCAGATTGTTTTGATTTGTATCTCTTATTATTTATGATTTGGAACATTTTTTTACATGGTTGTAAGTATTCTGCAGTTTTTTTGAGAATTATTTATTTATATCTTTTGACCATTTATCTATTGATTTTATAGTTATCCACTTACATAGATAGATAGATAGATACATATGTGTGTATGTACACACACATATATATGTACACATATACATACACATTATTTCAATATCCTAGATACCAAGCCCTTCTCAGAGAAATATTATATAAAGATTTTTTTTCCCAATTCAAACACTTTCCTTCTTATGCTCAATGCATTAATGTTGTCTGTGCAAAAGCTTTTCAGGTTCAAGTTCCCGCCTCTGCTGTGGATACAACTTAATGTTCCTTCAGTTACTTTACTTAATCTTTGTTAAGGTAGCCCTGTTTCCCCAGCTCTCTTTCCCTCACTCGTCCCCTCTTCTCATTTGATATTCCTCCATCCTTTCCTCCCCTTCAGCTGGTGTTGTTCCTTAATTTAAATTTTTATTCTTTTACACCCCCTTCCAAAAAGGATTTATCTCATCTTCTCTTCCTGCTTACTCGAGACCCTCATTCTCCAATTTATAACTTCTAGAATTATCTGTAGAGAAAAAAGTCGGCGCAACTGATTGCTACATTGAGAAAGTCCAGCAATGTGTGTCATGTGTCCCACCTCCCACCTCCACAGAAAGGTGGGTTGGGGGATATCTTCTCATCTGTCTTCATTCAAGTCCCATTTGATCTTTATAATTCTGTTACATTCACTTCCTAGTTCTTTCTATTTACGTTATTTCAGTCCCCGTGTACGTTGTTTCCTTAGCTCCGCGGACTTCCCTCTTCCCTCTTCTTTCTCTTCCCTCCATCTTCATGCTATCAAAGCTTCCCAGGTGTCCATTCTAGACTCCCTCCTCTAGACACTTTCTCCCACTCCCTAAACCAATGTTTTTTCACTGTAAATCTGAAAACACTCTAGACAGTGGAGCAATGGCTAGCCTTAGCTGCCAGCTTACTGAAACATCAGCTGGTGTGGCTACGGCTGGACCGGCGTGCTCCTCCAAGTCTCATCCGCTTCCTGAGTATCTCTGCCTGGCCCCTTTCCCTTTAGAGAGTTTCCTCCAAAGCCAGAACCCCGACACTCTGCCCCCTTACCCCCTTACCTATATTTGGGCTCCTGGGTTCAGAATCTGGAGGGGATGTGAAAGGGGAACCAATGGAGAACATCAAACCCCTGAGCCTGTTTCTAGAGTTTCTAGAGCAGAAAGCTCTCCCACTAGCAATTAGGTGTTCACTGAGTGCTTAAAAGGGAGAAGGAGGAAAGGAGGAAGGCAGGAAGGGTTGGGAGAGTGAGCCAGTGAAGGAAGCAAGAGGCCTGAGTTCCAGGCCTCCCTCTGACCCAGACCCAGAGCCTTCATTATAGGGTCTAGCACATAGGACAAATTTATTGGAGGGGAGGGGAGTGATGAATAGTGTTCCCCGCCTGTGTGGGAGCAGTGTCTCTAGGGGAAGGAAGGCCCAAACTGTGTGACCTATGCTTCTATGGCACAACTGATCATCATGGGGGAGAAGGCTTTGTTGGGACAGGACCCTCAAGGGGAGCAGGCTGCAGTTGGGTCAGGATGCTGGGCTATTTGGGAGATGGAGGAGACCTCAGTTTGAGGGTGTACCCCCTAAATGTCAGCACCCTAGGAAAAAGCTTCACTTAGGGGCCTAGACCAACCCATTGGGGAGTAAGTCATCCCTTTAGTTAGTCATGCCCATGATATGGGCAAGGTCCCGGGCTGCTCCTCTGGGGGGCAGAGGAATAAATGAGACAACTGGGTACAAAGGTGTTCTGTGCGGGGATGATGGAAGGGAATCTCAGAGAGTGGCTGCTAGCAGGGGAGGAGGATGAAGAAAGGCACCTTACACAAGGGAGGATTGGAGCGGAGATTGGAAGGAAGCCAGGTGGGTTGAGAAGGGAAAGCAGTCCTGGCAGGGGGTACAGCCAGGGCAACTGCCCGGAGGTGGGAGATGAGAAACAGCAAGGAGGCCAGTGTTCCTGAATTTTACACTTGCTCTCAGAGGTAATCATGAGCCACTGGGGTTTATTGTCTAAGGGAGTATCACACAGTCAGACTAGATCAGTTTCCTGTATGATGAATCCATATAGATCAGGGCTGGATGCAAGGGGCGATGAGAGAGACATAGCCACTTTTCCTTCTGGGTCTCATTTGACCCATCTGTATAATGGGAAATATAGACCGGGTAAGCTCTGAGGTCAGACTCGATTGCGTGCCTACTGTGTGCTGAGAGCTGGGGTTTCAAAGACAAAAGGGAGACATTCCCTGCTCTCAAGGAGCTGAAATTCTGCCGGGGGAACAATATGGTCCCAGGGAAGTGATTCAGACAGCCGTTAGCTCCTGTCACGTCGTGGAAGGTTTGACTCATTTGCTTGTGTGGAAGGAGCTCTGGCCAGAAACCAGATTATTTGGGCTGCCAGCTGGAAGGGATCTTGGAGATCTTGAAGCAGAACCTCTGATCTGACAGATGAGGAAACTGAGGTCCAGTGACTTGTCTAAGGTCACTCATGGAGGACAAAAGCAAAGTGGGACTCGGGGATCCTCTGACACCTTCCCTCAGTCCAGTGCTCTTGCCCTTTCCCAAAAGACCCGAGTTTGAATTTCAGCTCTGTCACTAACTCCTTGTGTGACTCTGGTTGAATATTTCCCAAGCCTGCTCTGGGGTCCAGTTTCCTCAATTCTGAAATGAGAGGGTCCACGCCGATGACCTTGACTGTAGCATGCAAAGGGAGCAAAGGTCCTGGGTTCCAGGATCCACCACTTGCTCACACTTGTGTGCCTCAGTTTCCTTCTCAGTTAAAGGAGAAGGGTGGACTAAATGATTTCTAAGGTCTGAGGCTGCTAGGTGGCGCCATAGTGCACAGAGCGCAGGGTCTTAGAATCAAGAAGACCTGAGTTCAAATTCAAACTCAACCATTTATTAGCTGTATAACCCCAGGCAAGTCACATCACCATGTTTGCCTCAGTTTCCTCATCTGTAAAAATGAGCACGGATTAAAGAGTATCTAAGGTCCCCTCTAACTCCTCTATTTTTAATTTAACAATTTAATTTAATTTATCAAAAAGGGTGCAGACAAAGTCAGCTTGGAAATACAATGACATTTTTGTTCCGTTTGGATTTAAATGGAAGAATATTCTGGTGGTCCAGTTCTGTGGTTCTCCAGCTCTCTGGGCCTCTGTCTCCCAATGTCTGTCTCTGTAAAAATGTATTGAGACATGATAATGGACATGCAATATGACATAGTGAAAAATCAGGAAAACCTGGGTTCAAGTCTTACCTAGGACATACCAGCTGTGTGACCCTGGACAAGTCACATACCCTCTGTGCCTTCAGGAGGTTCTCCAAGATAATCTTAATTGCCAAGGATGGTTATCTGCATAGATAAAGGGAGTTTCCCCACATGGGAGACCCCTATTTCAATGAAATCATAAGTCCAGTTTTTAAAATTGAGAGTATTGGTTAATACCATTGGACAATCCTGTCCAACACAATAATTAAGCTTCCAAAGCATGGTGAGTAAGTGGATGTGGCCAGAGTAGGGAGAGAGCCATGGGAGGGCGTTTGTGACTCAAGGAAAGGAGAACTTTCTTCACTATGGGAGCTGTCCAGCAGTAGAAAGTGCTGCCATAGGAAAGGGTAGGCTCCCCATCACAGGAGGTCTTCCTTTCTAAGGAAGGCCTCCCCATCACGGGAGGTCTTTCCTTCTAAGGAGGAGTCCTGGTCCAGTCTGGGTTATTCTCAATATCTTTGCTTCCTCTTTCAATTCCGAAATCTGTGATTCAGAGTTTTTCGAGCTGGACAGATCAGAATTACTAAGCCTTGAAGAAGTGGGATTTAAAGAGGGAGGGGAGAGAGGAAGGAGGGCAATGGGAGCAGCAAAGGGTGGAGGGGGGAACTCAGAGTATCTTTGGGGACACTGAGGCAAGGGCCTGCTAGAGCAGAGGGCCTCTGTGGGGGGAGCATGGAAACCCATCAAGTCACTGCAATTGAACAGAATCCAACAGTTCTGCTTGGAACCTGCTCTTTGGGTGTCTGAGATTTGGGGTGAATGGGTTTCTTCAATGTCTCATGGCAGTGTGGGGGTGACCCTGACTCTCAAAGACTCTGCCTGTGGATCCTGAGTTCTAGCAGGCCCCAACGAGCTAGAGCCTTTTGTGTCTTTCTGCTAAATGACTGGATGGCAATTGTTTCATCCTTGTAGGGAAGATGGCCAGGTATGAATTAGACACGGATCTAATAATGAATACCAATAATAATAATAATAATAATAATAATAATGATTAGCATTTACAGCACACTTTAAGATTTGCAAAGCACTTTACAAATATTATCTCATTTTATTCTCGCAATAGCCCTGCCAGTAAGAAGCTGTTATCTCAATTTTACATTTGAGGAAACTGAGGTAGACAGGAATGAAATGACTAGCCCAGCATCATATATGTAGATATTAGACTTGAATTCAGGTCTCGTTGACTCCAGTCCAAGAACTCTTATCCGGTTGGATGTCCAGTGTAACCAGCTGTTAATGGTTGAGGGTCAATGTGACAAGAGTTCTGCTGTGGAGAACCCCAAGGATCTGTGTTTGGCAACTTGACATTTGGCCTCTAAATCAATCGCGTGGATAAAGGCAGAGGTGGGAAAGCATGGGGAGCCAAATGGACCTGGCTGGGTTAGATCATTGGGCTGAATCTAGTAAGATGAAGTTCAGTAGGAATAAATGTAAAGTTCTATACTTGGGTTCAAAAAATCAATTCTATCATAGAAGATAGAGAAAACCTAAATTGACAATAGTTGTTCTGAAAAGAGTCTTGGGGTCTTGTGGATGCCACCGTAGAAGATGGGGGAGATCTAAATTGACAGCAGTTATTCTGAAAAGGGTCTTGGGGTCTTAGTGGATGGCAAGCTTCCTTGGGGTCAGCAAAGTGACTCTAAAATCTAACGTGAACTTGGTTGCATCTGGAAGGGCAAAGCCTCCAGGGCCAGAGTGGTAAGGGTCTCCCTGGGTCTTTCCCTCATATGCCTTCCTCTGGAGTGTTGGGTTTGATTATGGACGCCATGGACATAATGGAGAGTGTCCAGAGGATGGCAGACAAGAGGGCGAAGGGCCGAGTTCATAAGATACGAGGTTCGACTGAAGGAAGTGGGCAGTTTTAGCTGGTAGGACATGAGCTCTGTGTTCGAGGAAGTAACGGGCTGCCACAGGGACAGGCAGCTTTGTCCTGTTGGCCCCCAAGACCAGAACCAGGAGCAGGGATAGAAATGATTGTGGAAGTGATTGAAAGCTCAGGGTCAGGAAGAACACTTCCTGACCTTGAGAGCTGTCCCAAAGTGGAGCGGGCTTCCTGGAGAGGTGGTGGGCTCCCCAGCAGGGCCCCTTCGGAGGGGCATCATGGGGGGATTCCTTCATCTGCATTCAGGAAGATCTGAGTTCAAAAGCAGCCTCAGATGCTCACTTACTGTTTGACTTTTGGGGCAAGCCATTTTCTCAGCCTCAGTTTTTCATCTGTAAAATGGGAGCGAACACCTATTTCACAGGATTGTCATGAGGATCCAATGAGAAGATGGGTGAAAAGGGCTTTAAAAAACTTAATTTGTCATATAAATGCCCATGGACGTGATTATGGCCATCGACGCCCCTTTGGGCACTCGGATGCTGTGACTCTGTTGCCTGAATACCGGCCTGGCGGGCACAAAGAGGGGGCAACGGCAGGAGGGCTGGAAGGGGAGGCACAGGATCTGGGTTCAAATCCTGCCAGGGAGCCGAGAGCAGATTCTAGGCCTGGGAGGGGAGCAGAAAAGGGTCTCTGGGCCTTGGTGAGCCGGGCTCCTTCTCCCCACAGAAATCCGTGAGGCCTTCAAAGTGTTTGACAGAGATGGGAATGGGTTCATCTCCAAGCAGGAACTGGGCACTGCCATGCGCTCCTTGGGTTACATGCCCAACGAGGTGGAACTGGAAGTCATCATCCAGCGGCTGGACATGGACGGTAAGCCCTGCCCGGGCCTGGCTCCAGCCTGGCCCCCCTCTACCCCTCAGGGAGCCGAGCCCTCCCCCCCATCGGGTCCCCTTTCTTTCTCTGCTCCTTGGTTGGGAGAGCGGCAGCCACAGGGCTATGAGACCTTACTCTGAGCTGGGTGGTGTGAGATCTTGGCCCGGTCACTTCCTTCTTTCCTCATTAGTGTCCCCTAACTTTCTCCTATCCCCTATTCCTTCCCATCTCCTTCCCTTTCTGTTCATCCCCCTCAGGACCCTTCCCCGCCAGCGTCCTGGCTTCGGCCCCAGACATCCCTGTCCCCGTGCCTCCGAGAACGGCTGGGCTGGGGAGGGGACTGGGCGCCCCCCGATCTCTCTCTTCCCCTGGGTCTGCCTCGTCTCTTTAATGCATCAGGGCGGGCCTTTGTGCCTCCCTCTGCCCCCTACCCCAGTGCCCCTAACAACGGGTGGCACCGGGTAAGACCGCCGCCTTCTTTGTACAACGCAGCGCTGCCCCAGAGACCCCCAAAGCTCCCTCTGTCCTCAATCCCACACTCGTCTGCTCCTGCCACAGGTGCCAGGATGTGGCCTCAGGATGCCTGGGTCTGGCCCTGGCAAGGGTCCCTCCCTGCTTCTCCCTCAGTCTGCCCTCTGAGAAAACCTCGCCCCATCGGCCACAGCGGGCACTCTGAGGGCACCTGCGCTCAAAGCCTGCCAGGCTCTGGCCTTGGTTTACGTTTGAAGGAGGTCGGAAGGGCTCCCACTTCCCTGGGTACCGCCTCAGGCCTAACAGCTGCTCCCGTTTCCTGGCAATACTCTGTGACTGGGATGGGCGGTACGGGGATGGGAGTGAGTGTGCCCATCCCCATTTTACAGATGAGAAAACTGCGGCTCCTTGGCCACAGAGTCTCACCCGGGCTTCGGGTTCATGGGCATCGGGGGGGGCAGCGGCCGACTCTGGAGAGGAGTCTCCCCCCTCAGCTCCTCCCTCCCCGTGTCCCTCCTCCTCCCCTTCATCCGCTGAGGCCGCCCGAGAAGCTCCCACACATGGGCCAGCTGGGGAAGGCGGCATATGGTGATTAAGTGGTGGGGCGGCCGGCCGGGCCCACAAGGCCTCATTAATATGCCTCCTCATCAACTCGGCCTCCGCCCTGCCATTTGTGAGGAGCCCCCTGGCACGGGGAAGGCACACGGTGCCCCCGGCAGCCCTGGCAATGAGACGGTCAGAGATGATCGCCTCACTGCCCATCCGGGGCCGGGGGCCGGGGTGGGGGAAGCCTGCAGGGTTTCTGGGGAAAGTGCTGGATCGAGAGCCAGAGGGCCTGGGTTTGAGTCCTGTCTGCCTCTTGCTTAGCTGTATGAGCTTCAGCCAGTTCTTGGCCCAGTTCTCAGGCTCCCTCTTCCTAAGAAGAGACAGTGGGTCTTGATGGCCCCCACGGTCCCTTCCAGCTCTACATCACTCGGCCATTCCACAGGCATTCACCAGGTTCTTGCCACGTCCAGGCCCCGACTGTCCCCAGACCTCCCTCAGGGGTGACCGCAGACACCCCAGGGTCACCTTTTGTCCGGCCCCCATCTTCTCCCACAGTAGGACCACCAAGGGCCCACCCACTCCTGACCCCAGCAGGGGCTCAGAGCCCCCAGGGCAAGGCTGCCCCCTGCCCACCCACTGTGGCCAACGGCTTCCGGCTCTGGGGAAGCGCATCTGCTGGCTAAGGAACGTCCCCCACGCCGCAGCCGGGTCACAGCGGGGACCAGTTCGATCTCCTCTCCCTCGGTGCTCGAGTGGCCATCAGCCAGCGGCGGGGAGAGGACCGTGGGACTCGAAGCTCATTGGTTTACAGATGGGGAAACTGAGATCTAAGGTCTCCTACTAGCCTGGGGAGCCAGGGGTAATCTCCCGGAAATTCAAGAGCTAACGCTGGTTTTGCTCTTAGGATGGGGAATACGGCAGCCCACTCCCCGAGCATTTATTAAGCACCTACTATGTGCACCTACATTGCACAGCGGATGGAGCACCTGATCTAGAGTCAGGAAAACTTGATTTTTAGTTCAGCCTCAGACCCTCGTTTCCTGAGTGATCCTGGGCAAATCACTCCATCCGACTTGCTCAGTTTCCCCATCTGTAAAAATGAAGGAAATGGCAAACTTGTCACAAAAAGTCAAGCATGGCTGAAACACCTCAAGCCACCCCCACTAGAGGCCTGAGCACTGTGCTGGGGGATAACTAAGGCCGGACCCCTGGCCTCAGGGGGGTTACATTTGAGTTTTCAGAATGAAGTCCGCGCACAAATTAGTATCAGAGAAAATCAGACCAAGGAAGTACTGAATACTGTGTAGCAGGGGAGAGCCTGGGGGGAAGGGGAGAATCAGGGCAGCCACCCAGGAGGAAGCTGCTTGAGCTGAGCTGGGAGGGGAAGTAGGGAGCCTGAGCGAGGCTGGGATAAAGAGGGAGAGCATCCCAAGCACTGGCAGCACAGTGTCCAGTGCTCGAGTCGGGAGACCCAGCGGCAGTCGTCCAGCTTCCGGGGACTTGAGGTGCATCTCCCAGGGCCTCCAGCCTTCCTCCTCTGGCTCTGTTTCTGGGACTCAGTGATTCACAGCCAAAGCGATTTCCTTTTAGGAGGGGTCTCCCCCATTACCATGTAAAGGGCAGGAACCTTCCTTTTGCTTCTTTTTGTTGCCCAGAGCCTAGCACAGAGCCTGGCATACAGTGGGTATTTAATAAATGCTTGTTGACTGACCTACACAACACTAGGTGGACTAATGGTGGTCTTAGGAGGCAAGGAGAGTCCTGCTCGACAACCTGAAGTCTGGTGTGTTAAAGTCAATGCATCTGACTCCTCTCCTTCCCTGATCCCTCTCCTTCCTCCCTTCCTCTAGTCATCCCTCCACCATCATTCATCCGTCGTCTGTCTGTTTATCCATCTACTATCCGTCCGTCCATCCACCCAGCAAACATTGGGCTCCTCCTGGGTACGAGGTCACCCATGGCATCTGATGCCAGAAGCAGTTGGCCCAGAGGCGCCGGGTCTGGCTGAAGGAGGCCCCCTCCCCTCACGGCCTCCCCTCGGCCCCCTGGGGCTCACTGCCTCTCTGTGTGCTAGGTGATGGCCAAGTGGACTTCGAAGAGTTTGTGACCCTCCTGGGGCCCAAGCTGTCCACCTCGGGCATCCCGGAGAAGTTCCACGGGACCGACTTTGACACCGTGTTCTGGAAGGTAGGAGCTCCCGCCCTGCCCTTGGGCCCGGGGAGGAGACCCCGACGGAGGCCCCGGGATGGCCCAGCTGGACGGAGAAGCTGGGAGTCAGAGGCGAAGGGCCCCGGGGGCAAAGCTGGGCCCTCGTCCTCCTGCTCCCCTCCCCGTGGGGACCCAAGGGAACCCTGTGCTCCCCAGTGAGGGGGGCTTTGCTCCCACCCAGCGTCAGGGACTTCACAAGGCTCCCCTCCGTGACGAGTGTTTGGGGGGGATGGCCCAGCTCCCCGGGGGGCCCGCCCTTTCCCCGCCGCCC